>ALYI01003566.1:0-135702 GCA_001969225.1 Ceriporiopsis andreanae CBS 279.92 | reverse complement strand
CTGAGCCCCCAGGACAACCGTACTCACGGAAACATCTCGACGTTGAGGATAACGTGTCCATTCGGGTTGACAAAGGACGGGTGTGTCTCGATGGAGGAACTCACGGAGCACGTCGAGTTCCACTTCTCGCCCCTATATCCCGAACACGATCTCACATCACTTGCCTCAGGTGAAGCCACAGAACAGCCATAAAAGATAAATAGTCTATTCAATGCACCGTCAAGGTGTTTCTTCGAGCACTGATGCATTTTAGCTTGGCGGTGTGTCTACATGCCGCCTTCAATTGAATCATGTAATATTTTGGAGTAGTACCAGCGAGTCTAGCACCTTTCCCCCACATGATTCCTGTATGGTTCAAAGTCTTTCGTAGCATTGCCCAACTACCAGGTGAACGCGTCCCTCATAATATGTATGCATAATGTCGAACGATGCTGGCAGTAGTGCTAGCTTCGACGAGTTGCGTGTAGCGACAGCGGTAACGAAGGAAATTGGCATCTGTCCCTCTTATCAAGAGCTCCCTATCATAGTTTTGCTTGCTATGCAGTCTCGATGAACCGGTAGTTGCGAGATACTGTACTCAATAAATTGGTTGATTGCAACATGTGATGGGCGCTTCGTTCATACTGCAACTCTGCTCTCGACCACCATCCTGGTAAGGACGACTCATTTCACCTAAATTCATGAACATGTTGTATCTGACTACTGCACATAGGATATTGGTTACACAGGAGATGGTGATGGCCGGTGGACCACCGAGAGAAACAACGCGACACATACGACTGCAAAGTCGTTCGGAGGACCACGCTGAATCGTTGACAGGGAACACACTTTTGCATCACGAACAAGCTGGTCCTTCGGAGCATACGCATTCAACCACAGGAAACCAACTCTTTGATACGGCAAGTCCTGTAACGCGCTTGCCTCTTGATATCCTTTCGGAGATCTTCAGGGTGTTCGTCTCCGATCTTTGGCAACACAAGAAGGAGCAAGATTCTCAGACCTCCCCATACGATCCATGTGGCATCAGGTCATCCTCTTGGATCCACATCTCACACGTCTGTCGTCAATGGCGTCAAGCGGTCCTACACGATGCCCGGCTGTGGGCCGTAATTTCTCCCTCAGGTTCCATCGACGCAGTCAGCGACGCTATCGCGCACTCCGGACAAGCACCCCTCACATTCATCCACAATAACTCTTGGGACGTCGTGAGCGGATACCTGGCTGGAAACTTCATTGCCATCTACAGTCTCATCTTCGCCCAGCTCGCTCGTATTCGCACCGCCCAGTTCTTCATCACGAGTGAAGTCCTCGAGATCTTGGATAGCCCAGGGTTCACAGCGTTAGAGGCGCCTATTCTGGAAACTCTGGAGGTCAAGATCTGCGATTTATGGGACGACGCTCCCCGCCATTTCCCCAGGTTGTCTACAATCGCTTGTCCCCAGCTCACCTCTCTGGCTGTACATTCGGTTACACGGGCAAACGGTGCGGATATGTTGATGCGAACGTTTGTTCGTCCGACGATCACGTCTCTGTCGTTAGCAGATTTCCCTAGGATCACAACAGTGTCACTTCTGGAACTGTTGGAGGGGTTGCCACGTCTCTCAAAGCTATGTCTCTATCGAGTGGGGGGAGCACCCGGTTCCTTGGTTGGTCACCCCGTTACCCTACCGCCTTCTCGTCGAACGGGATCCCTTCCCCGCCTCACAAAGCTACTGCTGGAAACTTACCGAGGTGGTCCCGTCTATGCAGACCTACTCGAGCATCTCATGTTTCCTCCGAGCACGGCCATCCACTTCAGTTCCACCCGGGGTGACCATTCTATCCTTTCTATACCAGCTCTTATCGTCCCCGTAAAGCGCAAGCTTCTTATCGCTCAGAGGGCGACCCCCGGCTTCCGCGCGAAGAGCATCAGCATCAGCATCTGCCAGTCGGGATCCGACCAGGACGTGAAGATCGCCCTCTGGCAAACCCGGCAGTCTTTCCGGTACTCTAACGCGAACGTCGATTATAGCGATGTATCGTTCCGTCTTGGCGACGTCGACTTCATGACCGCGAACATGACGACTCTCTATTTCCTCGAAAGCGTGGATCTATCCGCGATACAGACCATGTCTCTTGACGATATAACCCTCCCGCCCTCAACCTGGGAAAGTCTCTTACGGTGCATGACCGACCTGGAGGAGTTGACGCTCGGAAGTTTGGCTCTCGACGACTTTATGAAAGCCCACGAGTACGAACCTTATGGTGACTACGAACCTCATGATGGACCCGCAAATGCGCCGCCGTTTTTCTTTCCACGCCTCAAGATGTTGGAGTTGCGGGAGAGTTCTTTCGAAGACGAGGAACTGATATCTGGTATCACGGAGATGCTGGCAGCGCGGACGAGCCAAGGATGTGGCGTTGCGAGATTATCGATCGCACGTCCCATCGGGTTGACGAAGGAGGGCTGTGCATCTCTGCAGCACCTTGCAGAGCATATTGCAATTTGTTTTTCCCCATACCCCCTGCACGGTCCGACCCCCTAGGCTTACGCGGAGGTCGCCATGTAGAGTAGCCGAGCACTGACCAGCACACGCAGACCTACACGATATACCCCACCTTATGGCCGAGCATGACTGCCTGTAATTTCGCGGCCAATCCTACCTTCACGGCACCGTCGGTGACCCGACGCATATTGATGGCACGCGACGACACGCCCCTTCAACGCGTCATCTATGCGAGCAATGGTGGAATGTAAGAATATTAGAAGTCACTCTCGGACGAGGTAATCAACTTATTTCTAAGCTACGAAACCGCCTTGTACGTTCTCCGGAGAACGATAGCGCGTAAATCGCTTGATGACATGCGCATCGACCAGTGAAAGCGCAGTGATTAGCGAGAGGCGTACGAATCACGACGGCTGCACTGTTTAGCCCGGGCATGTCAGGCCACATATCCACCCACGTATTTGCGGAGAAGCGTGTCCAGAGCTCTCTCGTCGCGGCTCGGTGCGCACAAGGGACGGGACGGAATTTGAGATGTGAGCGCCCGCAATTTAATTACATAAGCGACGCGCGGAGGAGGTGATGTGAGAAATGGTTCGATGTGCCGGTCGAAATATTGCTATATCATGCACCAGCGACTACTTCCGCGTTCCCAAGCGACTTGCGTCCCACCATCATCACCATCGCACTCCTCAACACCATGTCGTTCAACGAGACGGTCTTCGAGCCTGTCACTGGCTATCTTGGCCAGGTCGGGGGCTACTTCTCGTCCCTCACCACCGCGCAGCGCGTCCTGCTGCTGGTGGTAAACCTACCGATCCTTTCCATCGCACTGAACGTGTTGTCGCAATTCGTGAGTCGATTTTCGCACGCGTTTTCTCGTGCCGTGGTCTAACGACCTCTGCAGATGCCCCGGAATAAGTCGTTACCCCCGGTCGTATTCCACTGGATGCCCTGGTTCGGTTCGACGGCGGCGTACGGTCAGGACCCGCTAAATTTCTTCTTCAGGTGCAGGGAAAAGGTACGCCACGTACGCTTGTCTTTACTTTTGCATATCTGATGTCCAAATAGTACGGCGATGTGTTCACCTTCATCCTCCTCGGTCGCCGCGTCACAGTCTGCCTCGGTCCTGGCGGCAACAACTTCATCATGGGTGGAAAGCACACAGTGTTCTCCGCCGAGGATGCATACAGCGTGAGGCTCTGTTCATCACGACTTTTATACATTCGTTGACGGCGAATCCCTCCAGCACCTGACCACTCCCGTATTCGGAAAGGATGTCGTGTACGATTGTCCCAATGAACTGCTCATGGAGCAGAAGAAGTTCGTCAAGTTCGGTCTGTCCACGGATAACTTGCGTGCCTACGTACCGATGATGGAGGACGAGGTCACCCAGTTCATGAAGAACGACTCCTGGTTCCGCGTCTTCCAGATGAACGACATCAACGAGTGGGGCACCTTCGACGTCCTCAAGGTCATGTCCGAGATCACCATCCTCACCGCGTCGCGCACTCTTCAGGGGCGTGAGGTGCGCTCGCAGATCACCAAGGACTACGCACAGGTGTACGCAGACCTCGACGGGGGCTTCACGCCCATCCACTGGATGTTCAAGAACCTTCCCCTCGAAAGCTACCGTAAGCGTGACGCTGCGCACAAGAAAATCAGTAGCTTCTACGTTGAGATCATCAAGAAGCGGAGAGCCGATCCTAACTCTGTAAGCTGAAGCCATGCCCAAATTGATTTGCTTGACGGCTAATCTCCGCTTCTAGGCTGAGGAGCACGACATCATTGCTTCGCTCCTGCACCAGAAGTACCGCGACGGCCGTCCTCTCAAGGACCACGAGGTTGCTCACATCATGATTGCTCTGCTCATGGCCGGTCAACATACTAGCTCCGCGACAGGATCCTGGGTTCTCCTCCACCTCGCGGACAGGCCGGATATTGCGTGAGTCCTCCCGTTACGCTTTGAATCAGCCAGCGGCATGATCGTCCTGTACCCTTAGCGAGGCGCTTTTCGAGGAACAGGTCAAGCACTTCCGCCAGCCGGACGGCTCATGGCGCACCATGGAATACGAGGAGATCAAGGACCTGCCCATCATGGACTCCGTCATTCGTGAGACGCTCCGTATGCACCCGCCAATTCACAGCATCGCTCGTGCCGTCCGTGAGGACATCGTTGTTCCCCCGACACTGGCAGCACCGTCTGAGGACACTCGCTACGTCATCCCGAAGGGCGACATGGTTTTCTCGAGTGGCGCACTCACGCAGATCGACCCCACGCTCTGGAACCACGCACTCGAATGGGACCCGACCCGCTGGAGCGACCCTGAGGGCGTTGCCGCGCAAGCTTACAAGCAGTACGACGACGCAAACGGCGCGAAAGTCGATTTCGGATTCGGTCTTGTTAGCAAGGGCACTGAAAGCCCGTACCAGCCGTTCGGCGCGGGCCGTCATCGCTGCATTGGCGAACAGGGGAGTACCCTCAACTTTGTTGTCGAGGTAACCGTCTGACGGCGTTTGCATCTACAGTTCGCGTACCTGCAGCTCAGCACGGTCGTCACCACCATCGTCCGCCAGGTCGAGCTCAAGATGGGCCCCGAGGGCTTCCCCGGACCGGACTACACGGTGAGCATCCCACTGTCGCTCGCATGTGAACGCGGTCGTGATTTGCTTTTCAGACCTTGATTACGCTGCCCAAGAAGCCGCGCAACATCCTTTACAGGCGTCGCCAGTTCGATTAAACTCGGACACTCTATTGACCGGTGAGGCTATGCATAAGGTATACCGCTATAGAAAGTAGTACAACGTTGTATAATGGATCTCATGTGCGTAGACCGCTTCTGACTTGCTTCAATTCCACACACATTTCTATGATATCGAGATTGTGCATACGCCAACTTCGACGATTTGGAAGATCCGTCTGAACCTCATCAGGTTTCTCCTTTGATGATGGCCGCAGCTGTTGAACAGGGTCAGGTTCGACCTTTCCGTTATTATGAGAGGCAACGGTACCTTGCTCGGCCACAGCGTAGGCAGACGCTGTATACAGCTGCTCCGTCAGAGGGCAGCATGGAAGGCAACAGAGCGACGCACATTGGGTATGACCGATGAAGTGTAGCGGGACCACAGACAAGTCAACGACACGCAAGTTGCTCGTTCCGTATACCTGGACGAGGGTCAGTCTCGCCGCCGAACAAAAAAGGAGCGTACTGACCTTTAGGTTCGAGTCGACGACGCCACCCTTGTCCTTCGGCATCATGGAGCACGACCCAACGGTGTCTGCAGTGACATGTCAGTTCGCGACGCGTACGATGAGTAGCTTGAGCTACTCACGCCAAGTAGTCTGGAATGCAGCCCTCAGCCACTCTGCAAAAGAATCAGCGAGAGCCGCAAGCAAGCTCGGAAGGAAGGAAGGAAGACGAACCGCGGATCTGGTCATCCGTCTGTGCTTTGGGGCCAGGTGCTACCTCGACCTCTACGAGAGCTGCGGTCAGATTAAGTGACTACGGCAGAGGGCTCGGTCTACGAACCGATGATGTCTTTCAGCGGCGACACCTTCGCGAGACTTCTAGCATACTTGACTGCCTCTACAAATATGTCCAGATCTGCCGGACAAAGGACGTAAACATAGTTCGAAACGACCTCGGCTCGTGGAACGTACCAATATCCTCTTCGAAGTAGTGCGGATCGATATCTGGTGGCCGGGACGGATCGTTGAATGTGGCGTGCTATTAGCAAAATCACAGTTAATGCAGAAGACGATGCCGATGAGGTTGATACGACTGACGACTGTGCCTCTTGAGAAGCAATGATTCATGACGACTGAAAAGCCGACGAGCCTAGTCGTAGAAGACGAGTCCGACATCGAGCCTGCCCAGCGAGTGTTCAGATCATGATAATGTTGTATAAGAAAGCAGACACCACACCAGTAGAAGGCACATATATAAGTTCCACTGTCGGTCGATTTCTGCCAGGCTCCAAGCGCTGCGCGAGAAGTTTGTATTGCGCCAGCCGTCCGCGCATGACAGGATCGGGGTCTGTGGCCGAAAGCTTGGATATGAGATGCTGCGCGTTGCGATGGATCGACTCCGCGTGGCGGGACAGTGTTTCGATAGGGACGAACGCGAACGCGCGTCCCCAGCTGCCCATCTCGTTGCCGTTGTATTGGACGCTATCCTTGACCTCTGAATAGCCATCGACGTCAGCGAGATGCCTACACGTATGAGCGTATTGGTACTGACTCCAATGAACTCGTACTCTCATATGTTCCTGCATGTTTTCTCCAACACCGGGTAGCTCGAGGTCGATAGGAACTCCTATCGGTTGCAAGACATCTCTCCTACCGATGCCAGAGAGCTCCAAGATTTTGGGTGATTGCAAGGCACTAGACATGCGTTGTGAAATTAACAGCTAGAGGATAGTCTGAGAGTCTCACCCTGCACTGACAATGACTTCTCGCTTGGCTTCTATGATGAGCGGAGTACCGTTGTTCTGGACTTCAACACTGGTAGCGACGAGAACGTCGCCGTCTTTACGCGTCAGGACACGGTTGACTTGCGCATTGACCACGATCGTGAAGTTAGCCCTCGCCTGATTAGGCAGGTAGAAAGCCTAGATGCGGGGTAAGCTGCGCCACAATCACTGTGTATAACCCATCCTTACTTGCATGGCTGAGCTGCGAATTTTAGTGTTGTGGTCCCAAGTGGCGAGCGCAAAAAATACGCCGGTGGGCTGCATACGACTTTGAGCATGTATCCACCTGGTTTCACTGCTGACTGACGTACATCACCACTTTGCTGTAGACGACCTTTCAGTCGTTGACACGGATTTTTGCCAAGACTGCGTTACTTACCGGTGCACGCGCGAGAGGCAAACCAGCGTTCAAGAACGTCTATTGACGGTCAATTGGACTGGGTACTCCGAATGTAGGAAAACATCTGACCTCTTGAGATTCTGTGTCTGCGATGCCCACGGCGTCGGAGTACGTCAGGCGTACTGGACCTACAGCACGGTAGCGTTGGAGGTCTATTGTATGTCATACTATAGGCAAAAGGCAGCCTACCTTTCCTTCCGATATCCCATTTCCCACACTCCATCTTCAGCTCCTTCTGAAAGGCCGGCGGCGGATCCACAAACCTACGCGCGATATGTATCAGAGAGGCCAGTGCTATGCCACATATACACTCACCCCTCTGAGCGGGCGATATACTTCTGATAGGCATCCCAGTTCCAACCAGGATTTCCGAGGTTTTCGATGTCTAAGTGGGCATATTCGTCAATCTCAAGACTCGATGATACGGAAAAGGCTGCGCTACCGTCCATATCCTCTTTTGTGGTCTTCGTCCACATCATGAAGTTGACACTTGAGGATCCGCCTAGTCCTTTTCCGCTAAATGAATGTCGGCATGACGTCTCAGACATATCTACGTGCACACTTACCGCACCCACGGGTATATCTTGCCACCGCATTGTTTCTGTGAAGTCTGCGGTCGGAAACAGTGAGTTCTGTAGTACAGTGATGATAGGGTGGGCCGCGGCTCACGGTTTGGTGGTCCCAAGTGTAGACACGGCTCGTAAGCAGCACGCTCAGAGATGGCGCTCCGGCTATAAAGTGCGCTCTTCAGTATAAACATTCGTGTAGAAAGAGTGGCACCTACAGATATTGGTGTCACCAACGTGTGCGACCCCGCTTTCAAGGACGAGAACGGAGACATCTGGATCTTCGCTGAGCCGTGCGGCTAGTGTCAATCCAGCTGTCTTTATGACGCGTCAGATCGTGAGCATTGTGAGAAGCACGTAGAGCATACCCCTCCGCCGATGATGATGTAGTCGTATGAACGCGCCGCAGCCTCTGCAAGAGGAACAATCATGTTGAGGAAGAAACGGAAGCGACCCGATGCTCAGTTACAGACCCGCCACATCCGGATATATATTCTTTGCGAAGGCGCCTGCGATAGCGACGCCGCTGCGTCCTTGACGTGCGGTCAATGTCAGCGGTCGGCAGAAGACGACAAAAACGGTGGTGAGACTCACAGTAGGATGGACGGATGCTGAGCCCTGAGCACTGAACTACGTCAGCGCTGTGTCGATCATCGCGTTTCAGTGGGCGCGTTGCCCTCCGAGGGTTTCAGCAGTCGAGCGGTCAATGTGGCAACGCCGCCCGAGGCCACCCGCGCATATTCCGTCGCGTCGACGACGCGTACATCTGCTGCACACGGCACGAGTAGTCTGGCGCAGATATCTAAAGACGCGCTTGGTATGAGATGACGAAATTTTATACAATTACTCTATATGTTTGCTGAACAAGTGGGGTGATCTGGGCGGGAGTCGTGAGTGGAGGTGGTGCAGTTCGCGACGGTCTTGGGCCCACCTCAGTATCCTATGCGCGCTACGATCCTTCGACCGCCACCAACTTCTTCTCTTCCAGCACCCGCAGTCGCCGTCTAATCTCCTCAGCTACCTCAGGCGAGCCGCCCCTCCTGAGCAGTACGGTCAGCCGCTCAAAGTCGACGAACCTGTTCCAATCGGCGTGCGACAGGCCCTCCCAGTCGACGAGAGAGAAACGATCGTGCACGATGTCGCTGGGGCCCAATTCGACGGTGATATGTTTCATGGTGGGTCGGAGAGATGCGATGACGTGGAGGAGAAAGGCACTCGCGCGGGCCATGTGGACTTGCCCGGCCGCCCATGGGAGAGCGAGGTTCGGGAAGACACAGATGTGCAGTGACTCTAGATTAGCTGCATCCGAGAGATTGAGACTCCGTGCGAGAAGAGCCGGATCTAGAAAAGCGTCCGTCAGTTTCCCGTGCAGCGACAGCACAAAATGGCACAGAGCTGACCTTGATCTTCGCGGAATAGCAGGGCGAGGTCGACAGATATATGGGACAGCCTCGAACCAATGTCTGCAATCAACCGGCCCAATGACGCGACTTCCCGCACGTCTGTGCACTCCACATTAACCGACTGAAGCGTCTGCCTCGAGTCGGAGCTCCGGACGATGTCGAGGAGGCAATTGACTGTCGTCCAGCCCCGCACATGAATGTTGTGGATGGCCATGGGCAAAGGTGTGAGCTGCAGTCGATGGTGCAGTGGGCTGTCTTCTCCCTCGTCTAGGGCCTTCTCGTACCAGCTGTCCACGAAATGCGTCCTCAGCGTCCCGATACCTGCAAACATGCCGAGAAAGCTGAGGATGCTCTCTGGGGATTCTGTGCGCGAGCCGATCGAGCTCAGCACGAGTTCGTCCAGCTTGTACTGTCCACGGGGAGCAGACCCCGTCTTGTCGGTCGGCAGCAGCACATCGCAGATTGTGAGCGAGGACAACCGTGAAAGCTTCTCCAAAACCAACGTGCAGAGCGTTCTGCTCAGAAGCGTGCGCGATGGGAAGTCGTACGTGCCCTGGTCCCCCTGTATCGTGAACGAGCGCACTTGCGCGCAGAATCGCGGAGAGGCGTCCTGTAGGAGGAAGATCTGGAACGCCTGCAAGTTGTGGCGATAGTACCATATAGAGTGATCTTTATCCTGGACGCGAAGATTGCGAAGGAGGTAGGATTGGCTGCGCTCAAGCCATCGGTGCGACACGAGACAGCATCGGCGGAGAGTGCTTTTCTCGTCTTGCAAATGGTCAATTATCGCGTCGATGACCTCCTGGGGAACTTTAGAGATATGAGAGTGCATGGCTTGGGAGATGGACGCGACTCTCTACGAGTGCGGTCGCATACAGTCCGATGCGGACTTGCATCCTCTATCGCCAGCTACTACATGCGACCAAACAAGTGCAAATGGCGCAGCGCACTCGCCAAGTAAAACCTATTTTTTCTCTTGCGCATGGAACAGGCTCGTCGAGATTTTGCGCAGACGTGGCCACACGTATATTTACGACGATATTGCGGAATTGTTGGCCGAATATCGCGCCTGTGCCCGTGTGGCGAGACTATCAACGAGTCGCGTGTACCACAGCCATTTAAGCGCCTCACGCCATGAGGCTGTTTAATACGGCCAACGTTGTAAACTGCAGGCTGTGCCGAGCTTTGCATATCCATGGAATATCAGAATATTTGATACCCTTAGTCTCCTTGTTCAGGTTGATTTTTTCTTGGCCTCGAGGGCGTGCAGCTATTTTTCTCGACTGAGGCTGTGCGAGGTTGCGTGAGCGGTGAGCTTAAATAGGGGGCGTTTGCCCACGCTTGGTCATTGGCGAGCTCGACCCACCTTTGCTTCCTCACCACCTCCCTCCATGCTCGACTATCCACGACATTGAAACAATCTCATAACATCCTCGTTCTACTTGGTTTGTGGACAACATTTTCGACATGGAGTCTGCTCGCTACGCCCCGTTGCCACAACCTCGCCTGACCATCCCCGACGCTGACCGTGAAATGCGCGAAGCATTTGAGCTGGACAAGGACGAGGACGATGCGACAGAGGAGACACATCTTACGAGCTCATACGACCCACCTCAAACGAGGCCTACACCAACACCGACATCACCCTCTACCGGCTACGATTTTGAGCGGGATTACTTTTACGACCGCCCGCCTCCAGGGTCACCCCCTAGTCCAGCAACAGTCATCGGTAACTCGAACGGCATCCTTCCTGGTTCGCCCGTACGCCCAAATCCTGCGCGCCCGTCATGGTTCCGCAGAGCCGTCGGGACAATTCTACCACATTCTTATCAGAGAGTCCCAACAGACGGTCCATCGTCACGCCGTGTCGGAGGCGGGACTGATAATGATGGAGTCTTTGCCAATGTAATGGCAAAACCGGGGAAGCAGGTCGCTGTGCGCGGCGAGAATGGCGAGACGTATATGGTGCCGGAGGAGACCCAGAGTCAATTGCCACCCGTGAGCCCACTTATCCTATCCTGTTACCAAAAATCTCACTGTTGTCTGTTTCGCCACACAGAGTTATAACGAGGCACAATTGGACGCTGTCCCGCCCTACTGGGAAACCACTGTGCATGCACCGAGCAATCCGAATGGAGACATGATCGTGGACGATCTACCCACCGGGTCTTGGTTCGTCTTCCTCGTCAACGTCTTCATTTCCTTCTTCTTCCAGTTCGTCGGCTTCTTCTTCACGTACCTCCTGCACACCACGCATGCTGCGAAATACGGCTCCCGGGTGGGATTGGGCCTCACTCTCATACAATACGGATTCTACTCGAGACGCCAGTACTCCGACGAAGTTGGCGACATTCTTCCCGGACCGGCATGGAACGAGACGATGGGTGCAATGACCGGGATGCCGAACATGGACGCGACTATGAAGGACCTCATGTCGACCGGAAACGGCACCGTGCCAGAAGGCGACTTCGCCTCTTACGACCTCACCTCCCGCGATTGGGTGGCATTCCTGCTCATGACTCTCGGTCAGTCCTTTCCACTCCCGTCTTCACTAGTGATGTTCTTACATCGGCGTCATGATCACAGGTTGGTTCCTCCTGCTTTCCTCACTCGCTGGCTTCTACCGCGTAAAACGCTGGGAGAGCTCGTTGCGCGCAGCGGCCAGGCACGGGTCCGAAATTCCGCGCCCCGCGACCGAGCCACCACGCAACATGGCGCGTGCCTTCCCCGAAATGTTCCTCTTCCGCGCCGAAGACGAGAATGACGAGCGGCGCGAGGAGGCGCATGTGCTGACCGAGACGGAGGCGCGACTGGCAAGAGACCTGCGCGAGGCAGGGTTGCTCTAACGCGCAGGGCGTTTTCTGTATCTATCTTCGCAGGCTTTTCTTGTAATGCATAGCATAGTCGTGTCGTTGTTGACCTGCTTTTCGTCCTCGCTCGACGTTTCACGCTCCTCTCTCCTTTACAATCTCCCCACCTTTCAAACATCTGTTCATACAGCTCCTACCTCCTGCCCGGAAGAGCACACTATATCCTGTCCTGTCACTGCTGTAGATATTGTACTCTAAGTACTGTAGGCCTCGTTGGTCCCTGTAATGTGCCAATGGCCAAATAGCCTTCTCATCAAACCCTGGTACTACCGGGACCAAGCACTGTAACGTTTGCAACATATGACGATTGAAGCTCTAAGCTTTAGGGTTTGTGGGCGTGTTGATCGCTCGGAGATTCTCTGTGGTGGTCCACGCACTCATGCAGAACAAGCAAGTCCTTCGTGAGATTCTCCGCTCCTCTTCCCCTACCACGATTGTCCACCTCCCTCGATGGCCGACGGTGAACAGGGGGATCCTGAGCTATCCGAGCTGTCTGTGACCTTTCAGCCTGCGCTGTATTTGCAGAGGAGGGCATGGGTCTTCGAGATTATGCGCCGCGAGCGGGTCACCGATGTACGTCGTATCCAGTGTCCCCGATGATATATAAATAATAGCCTACAACGTGCAGGCAGTCGATATCGGGTGTGGCGAGGGCGAGCTCATCGCCTGTCTATGCAATCCTGCGCCCTGGCTACCAGTGACGGCCCCCTCGTCCGGGGCCGGCCCAACACTTCCTGAAGCCGAAGCTCGTGCAATACAAGACGATTTCATGCACCTGCACACCGTGCTCGCGTGCGACGTATCGTCGCATGTCCTCAAGGATGCTGCCGCGCGCACTATGCCGCAGACGGACAGGCGGGGGTACACCCGGTGGGAGCCCTTGGAGGTCAAGATCTGGGAGGGCGGGCTCGAGGCATACAACGCGCAATTCGTCGGCGTCGACTGCATCATCTCTACCGAAGTGTATGTACTCAACCTCTGCTCGTTGGCATGAACTCTCGACTGACAGGAGTCTCCTCCTTGCAACGTTCACAGCATCGAGCACCTGCCCGTAGACATCCTCCCCGTGTTCGCGCCCATGCTCCTCGGGGCGTATCACCCACGTCTACTGCTTATCACCACCCCGTCCTACACGTTCAACGCGCGCTTCACGCGGCCTGACGCACCGCCATCCGCACGACAGGGCTATCCCGACCCGACAGGGCGCACCGACCGCATATTCCGGCACGACGACCATAAGTTCGAATGGACGGTCGAGGAGTTCACACAGTGGTGTCAAGCGGCAGCGGACGAGTGGGGCTACGACGTTCAGGTCTCGGGGGTCGGTCGAGCGCTGGAGGTGGATGCGTGGGGACGCGACGATGAGCTGGGTTTTGCCTCCCAGGTCGCGTCTTTCAGGAGAAGAGACGGCGAGGCGTGGACGTCCATGCGAGAAGAAAGACTTCGAATCTCGGGTGTCTTAGACCGCGCAAGCTCGGCGCGCCAGCACACGTTAGTCGCCGAACACCACCATGGATTGAGCGAGCCTGCTGCAACAGACACCGACCTGGCGCAGATTGGGGAGCTCGTGAGGGCAACGATGGAGAGGTGGAACGTACCGGAAGTGAAGATGCACGAGGTATGGTTCGAGGGCAAGCTCGGGGCTCTATGTAGAGGTGACTTGTCACATCTGGTCGCTGGTGTGGAAGCTTGTGATAGCCTGAGATGGCAATCGAGGGGCGTCAGGCCATTCGACTGGGTCATCGAGTGGAAAGACTTCGTTGCAGGAGTCGGAGCGGAAACCGCTGACCAGGACGAAGTAGAGCCAAATTTTTGGGCGGAAAGGGACCCTGTTGATCAGGAGGAGGCGGAGCATGTTAACGAGAAGCAAACCGACAGTGTTGACGACCCTGAGGCGGAAACAGGGGTGGTAGATGTATCATCTTGGTCCTGGGAGAGATCCACAGCTACACGGGGAGAAGACCAATCTGGAGTGACAGTAACAGGAGGGCAATGGGAGACTGGCTGGGGCACTGAACCTGATGACGACCTCAATTCCGGCTGGGGCATTACAGGTACATGGGGTCAGAATATTGAAGCCGTCAGCAACCTGTGATATTGAAGTCCGAGTTATGGTATCGAGTGCATGCTATATGATACAACACCGAAGCTGGGTCGGAATGTCAGTACTACCATGGTATGGCACAAACACCACGTACCTGGTATAATAGTAAGTGAACGCATTAAGAAAGCATCTGCTTGCGCTCGACAACTACTCCTCGACCATTGCTCTCCGTGGACCTGCACACAGTTCAATAGCGTGTTTTCTCCCAGGAGAGCCGCACGTACGTTCTAGTGGATGCACTTGGGCAAGATACGTGACCATCCACATCAGATAACAGCACGACAGCGCGAGCATTAGGCTCGTTCGAATCAAGCTGCGAAGGACTGGTGAGCTCGCGTTCCGCTCTGAGTCCCGCGACGTGCTTACGTTTGGTTGGGGCCCTTACGGGTTCCGAACCATGCACACGCCATGAGCCCGAGAGCGATGGCCAGAATGAATACCGTCGGCAGAGCAGATGTCATGGTCTCAGGTCGTCGACGGCGGTAGTGAGTGTGCGGGAGCTCGAGAGCGTCCGCAGGCGTCTCGAACGCAACTGCTGTGACTTATGTAAGCCACGCATTTAGCAGACCCTGTGCTTCTTTAGCACCTTGTCTCAAACGCCCACGACGACTGCTCGACAATAAAACGAGTGCTTCGGCCCTCGTTGGCGGGGAGACACGCGACGCCTACTAACCTGTGCCATCTTATGTTATTACTGGGGCCTCGCGTCCTTTCATGCGCTTTACGCCAATCGCAAGCCAATAGACTTCAATCACCATCACCTTTTTCTTTATAGTGGCATACCAGGTCGCGGTGCAGGCATCGCCATCTACCCTTGGTGCTTCCCAATAACTTATGTACGAATATGGTGAGTGGTGTGCGCCGTTGTTTCGATATTCATTGTCGACCATCGAACCTTGCAGGTCAATCGATCGCACACCTGCATGGGGCACCCAGCCGGTGGATTTCCTCGCAGGCAGCTGACCCTTGTCGGCGTACACAAGGTAGTCACACGTTTTAATCGGCACGTACAACTTACACAGTTCCTTGACAATGATAGCTCCTCCATGAAATATTTAAGACGCCGCTCTTCGTACTGCTCCCTGACGTCACTAGCCATGCTCGTACCTCGCGCGATTCGCATCGCATTGTCCCCTTCGCCCTCAAACACCTTTCTATACACGAGGAAGACTTACCGAGTAGAATGGGAGATTTCTGCGAGATCGATGGCGTCGACGAGATTGCGCCAACGTCCCCAATTACGCAGCCCGGGCCGTTATACCACTCGGCAGCTGTCGACTCAAAGCTCGATCCCCCATCAGACGAGGACCTTTTGGACGACGCATCATTTTGTTCTTCGTTCAGTACGGAGTCTTCAGTGCACAGCTGCTTTAGCGCAGGTGATTGCTATCTTCTGACATCCGTCGAGGGATGACTCTGACACTTCTCAGCGTCCTCAATTGGGATCGAAAGCTGCACGACAATCTCGGAATCCGGGAACGAAGAACTGTCTTGCGACGGAGAGTCTGAAATGCAGGTTCTCACGGTCGTACCGATAGAACCTTTGGACCTATGTGCGGACGACGGTGACAGCACTACCGTACGTTTACCTCCACACCACACCTCCAGATACCTGCGCTCTCCTCCGCGCCGTACAATGCGATCCGCCAGGTTGCACTCGGCCAACGTTCTTGAGGTAGGACGGTCGTGTTTGCGTGGTACCGGAATATTCTGATTGTTCTTGTGTATAGCTGGAGACGGTGACACGTTCACCGTGTGTGGAACTCTTCACCGAGACCGTCGTCCGCTTGCCCGGGATGCCTCGTACGTGTTCTGGAGAGCCTGGCCACGAAGTTTCACATCGCGTCACGCATACTCGTGGCTCCCACGCCGTTCCTTCACCGTCCGGCTTGCAGGCTAGTCCACGACATCCCAAGAATACCGTTATCGGCGGAAGGAAGCTTCGTAAGCCCCAGAGGCCGTTGGTCCTCGTAGAATCTCTACCTGCCATCAAGGAGAGGCACCTGGAACTGCAACCGTTTTTTGCAGCTCCTCTGGAGCGCTCTCAATCTAGTTCGTCCGATATAATGGACGCGACAACCCAGCATATCCGTCCGTCTTCGATGTCGGGTTACTGTTACCCAGATGAGGGAGACCTTTTCCTGCTCCCTACACCTGCAGAGGCCTGCAGTTGGAAAGACATGTACAATTTACAACATGAGTCTGAACTGCACCCTCCTCTGGCAGGCTCTTTGTCTCCCAAGGACGACATCGCTTTACCTCCCTTCCCGATAACAACGATGGAACTGTCGCCCGCCGCAGCCTCTTTGCTTGCCATCTTCAATTCATCTCCTATTCACGGCCCATCCTCACCATTCTCGTCTTACCCTCCCCTTTCGGTCGTATCTCTTGAAGACCCGCCGATCGTCAAGCTAGCTCCAATAGGTTGCCCAACGGCGCATCGCACGCGTTCCTGTCATGACTGGCCGCGCTCAGGCTCGTCTTGCGGGTCGTCCCCGAGCGCCAGCCCTCTGTTCTCCTCTCCTCCCACGAGTGTGTGCGGGCGGCACGACGAGCAGGCACTCCCCTGGCCGCCCGTGCTGACCCCATCCCCATTCCACGATTGAAATGGTAACTCACCGTCTCCTCTTCGCTGATTCATCATCATAACGCCAGAAACTCCGTACGAATACTTGAATATCGCTGCCTGCAATGCCAGAAGCGTAATATCTATTTATACTACCCACGTAGCTACTTATACTCCGCCTGCGCGTCGTACTCGGCCCACGGACGTGTCGCCGCTCTGTTCATTGACTCGCAGAAACAATAGACTTTGAATGGGGATCCGATCTGGCCTTCATAGTACTTATCCTGAATCCTGATCCCATACAATGAAGGATTTTGTGCCGAAACTCTTCGTGCGGCATGAACTGCATCTGTGTGTGCTACTTTGCCTCCGTAGAGCTCGATTATCTGTCTCGCGATGCGTTACGCGTCTTGCCAAGTTTCGACGCGTCGTAGATTCTGGCTGGTTGACGAAGGTTACACAGTAGTGATAGAATCCACAGACAGCACGTAAGTCAATAGATCTGGGTTATATACTCCCTTCCCCGGCCCAAATCTCGCACGCAGCCGTAGCTTTACATCTGCTCCACCGAGCCTCGGCCGACCGCGCAGAGTGCTTTCAGTTATCTCATCGTATTCCACAGATATAGCGTTCGCGCCATTTCGAAGATATCGATCCAATTGCTGGCCTCGTATCTACTTCGAAGTCATCATCCTGAGGAACTCTGCATAACCCGCCAGGCCTCAGATTGTGCACAGTGATATATTATGATACAGGTCACTCACCCTCGTAGCTGATTGTACCGTCCCCGTCAAGATCTGCTTCGCGTATCATCTCGTTAATCTCCGCGTCGTTCAGCTTCTCGCCTGCATCCATATGTTAGCACACACGCACGACGGGGTAGGACAGCTCAACGCACCAAGGCTCGCCATGACATGGCTGAGCTCGGCAGCGTTGATGCTGCCGCTGCCGTCCTTGTCGAAGACCTTGAACGCTTCCTTGAGCTCCTCTGCGGTGTCCATGTCGCGTGTCTTCTGCGACATCATCGTGAGGAACTCAGGGAAGTCGATCGTACCATTGCCGTCCTTATCGACCTCGTTGATCATGTCTTGTAGCTCGACCTCGGTCGGATTCTGTCCCAGCGAACGCATGACTGTGCCCAGCTCCACGGTGCTGATCGTCCCATCGCCGTCTGGTAGTGTTTTGTTCCGTCAGTACACGTTCTGTGAATCGCGTATCTGAACGATTCATACCCTTGTCGAAAAGCGAGAAGGCCTCCTTGAACTCTGACGACAACGACGATCAGCTTCCGCACACAATTCGAAACCCAAACGTATGAACCAGATATTTGCTCTACAGGTCGAAGTCGCTAGAAGGTCAGCGATAGCAGGCCTCAGGCTCCGACTTTTGGCAGACCGACCTCCTGACTGTGGCAGCAATTGATAGCAATCAATCAAGGTGCAGTTCACAAGCGCAGGTCAGCGACAACAGTAAAGCGAACTCACCATTTGATCACCCATTTTACCTTGTCAGAGAGAGTGGTCGATGTTAGGTCGATGTATCTGGCGCCCTGAGGCTGGTACGCGGAGTGACTATAAAGCTGAAAGACCGCGAACGGAAGCGCGGATCTCTTCTCATCACATGGAATCAGGTAGGCGTGAATATCATGAAGATGACTCCGTGTAGTATTGTCTCCACTGTAGTCATCACGTTGTAGCAAGCAGCAGCAGAAGCATTGATTTTCGAGCGCGGACATTGTCAATCGGACAACAGTAAGAAAGGACGTGAACACCACCTCATCAAGGAGCGCGACATACGGAACAGATAGGTTACAGATAGGATGTTGGAAATGGGGGAGGTGATTGTTTGGTATTGTGACAAAGAAGTTGTTAGCGGAATTGAAGGATGTGATGGTAAAGATCAAATGTACAAAATTTGGGATGGGACGGGCGGCGAGATGCAGGAGGAAAGGTATTGTGAAGGAGGTAAAGCAGGCTAAAGATTATCACGCGAGGAGGCCCTTGACGTACTTCAGAAGATCCTTTCCCTGAGACGAGCGATAATAAGATTGTCTTCAAAGAACATCAAACGAAAGATGCTCACCCCACGAGCCTTGACATTGTCAACCATAGCATTCACTTGGTTCGCGTCGTTTGTCGTGTCCATGGAGTCCTCTCCCTCCCCTGCTTCTAAGTCGATCCTGAGAGACCGAGATCGGGCAAGACGGTGCCTTTGCGCGGATCCATACCGCAAAATGACGGTCAGCACCGCCTTCCAGCCTTCGATAGCACCCGGTTGAGCGTTGATCTGCGGCGAAGATGTAGAGGTCGTGGTCGCGAAGGGGCGCACCGATGGCGAAGTTGACGGTGTGGGAGGCGATACCGGAAGAGTTGGAACTACGGTCGAGCGCACCGCGTACGGACAGTACGACCGATGTTCTTTCAGGATGTCCAATGGCCTGCCAGGGTGCGGCTCGCCCTCCCCAGGGGCAGGTGTTCGGTTACCGAGAGGCTGGGGTAGGAATTGCCAAAGCCCCATGCGGCGTTGACAGAGGGGACAGAATAGAATCGTCGAGACCGCTCTGACGTGCGGGGGACTGGAACTCCTGCCACGCGGAATCTTGGGATTAAGGGACGGCGCCTTGAAACTGAGCGGTAGTGGTGGTCTCGAGGGGGCTCTCGGAGTGGCAGTTTTGGAGGTGGCGACAGGCAGACGAGGACGAACAGGTGTTGACAGTGTAGATGGCGCAGACGGTGTTACGGATGGTGCGCGCGACGCAGATGGTGATAGAATTATCGGAGCCGATGGGATTATGAAGGTCCATCCAAACAAGGCGGTGAGGATAGCTGTGTCGGACGGCTCTGGAGGTTCCTCAGGTTGCAGTAGAAGATGGCCTGCAGGTTGTTCGCTCTCGGCGTTTACGGAGGACGCAGGAGGCTTTGGGAGCCTGACTGCTCGGATGATAGATAGTAGCTGTTGGGTCTGAGCTGCCGTCTTGGCAATGCAATACGTCATAGAGGTCAGTATGATAGCATAGATCATCACAGCGAGCAAGACGTACCAAGGGATGTTTGATCTGCACCTCGTTCATGACAAGATTCAACTTCACGGCCTGAGCTTTCACCTCTTTTGCCATAGTCGATGGCATCTGTAGTGGCACACGATAGATGGACGCTGAATGGGGGTTAGCTGTGCGTCTGACGTGTGCAATTTTTTGACACATACGGTCACACTGCCTCGTCCTCCACGGACAACCATTCTTATGCATATCAACGAGAGAGACACGTTGCTTTTCGATCAGGGTATTCGCTGCTCAGGACCTGTTATTAGTAGGAAGTCACCTCGATTGCAATTCATACATACCAGCATCCCTGTTCATCCCAGCTGTACCTGCTAGCACCCACGATACAGAGCATATCCCGCATACCAACCGATCCTTGCCGTCATTGACCCAGCCGGCCTTAGCCGCAGCGACAGCATCGATGGCGGCTGGCTTGTTGGCGTACGTCTTCAGACTGAAAGTGGCTAGTCGGGCAATGAACGCTCTGGTAGAAGACGGGCTGTAGCTCGACCCGATGGCTTTTGGGGATTGGATTGTTGATGGGGATCCCAGCCTGAATGGCAGAGGCTTGCCGCCACCGGCACGAGCGAGAAGAGCGACGAGCTGTGGTGCCTTCTTGCCTACAGGATCCATCTTTGAGATGTGTGAGGTGCTTCTGCAAACATAATGGGTTGGCCGCTGGTTGTCACACCGAAGAGCTGCAAAGCGTACGGCTGGTCCTTGGCGACACCATACTTCGCTAATGTCGAGTATAGAGTCCGAGCTATCTTCGGTCGTTTGGTCGCGGGGTTTGCATCAGATGGAGAAGGCGTAACAGCAACGTCGAGACTACGAAGAGCCTCGTCGAACTTGCGCTATGTTGCGCCAACGTCAGATTAGATAGGTCGACTCAGAGGGCATGCGCAAAAACCCACTTTGAAAGCTTTCTGTGAACTCGCAGACACTTCCGAGAGTGTCATACTTGATGATTGCGACACTGACGATTCCATAAGACGGGTTATTGTGCCGTTTGGTGAGTTTGAGAGTGCTGGGTAGTGAGGGAAGCTAAAGGAAAGAGCGCTGTGCAGCGTTGGCGCGTTGAACAGAGCGCACGTGATCTGCACGTGACACATATGAGATAAGCACGCGGTAGCGCCTGTTTCTTGGGCGAGTCCGCAGTGAATTGAAGGTGCATAATAGACAGGCAAATGGTCGGACTGCATTACAGAGAGGTTACATTGTAGAGGTATAACTATGCGTCGACATCCGGACTAACTGCGCTCGACTGTATGCGCTGGAGATTCTTCCTCTGTCTCCCCATCATCCTCGCCTTCCTGCGCACCGCACACTCTTGGACATGCTGAGCCTCGAGAGTCTGCAGGATCTTTCGCACTGCCATCGCACCATTCAGATCTCTACGTACAGATAGCGCCCGAATGAACATCTTGTACAGGGGTCGGACGTGTTTCGGAAACGAGATGTGCGACTTGAGCTCGGGCAGCGGCAGGAGGGATCCAGGAAATGTTATCTTGTGTGTGAATGGCCCCGTGCCCGCAGGATAAAGCCCGCCGTTAGGAAACCCACTCTCCACCATGCGGTTGAACAACGCTCGGACAGTCTCGCTGTTGACCTGCTTCCGCCACCGCAGAAGCCCTTTCAGCAGGATGTTGACAGTGACGCGGTCTGGAGTGAAATTCTCCTTCGTGACAAGCTGTCGCAGCACTGCGAGCGACTTCTGGACCTGATTAGCCATTCGCGCCGATTTGCGCATCATGGTACGATGAATACGGTCGTTGGCGGCGAAGGATCGGGCCTGTGTAGAAGTGTCAACTTTCGATGTAGAATCTGACGATAAAGTCTTCCTGTCTGACACCATATCCAAAGCATTGCGAGTGGATACAGTGCGTTTGGCCACCATCCGTGGGTTCGGTCGAGCTGGCTTCCGCCGTGCTGCTCTCTTCGGTGGCAAAGCACCTGTTTTGATCGCTGTAGCAACCAAGGAGGCTCCACGTGCTAAAGGAAGATCTCCTAGAATCTGGATACCAAGGACGGCTATATGCTTCAAAAGGACTTGACATAGGGCAAAGCGTCGCCGGTGGAAAAGGTAGCGCACCATGTCGGTGAGGAATGATGATGTGAAGTAAGCAGGATTAATCTTGCTGACGGTGTAGATGAGCTTCACGGCCTGAGGCGAACATCCTCGTAGGGCTAACTTGAAGATAGCGTGTTGCATATCCTTGCTCTTGCGGCGCTGGACAAGATAGGACGGTGGAAGATGTCTGACGGCCTTGATGAGAGATGACACCGCTCTGGAATCTGGTTGAGAGGTGGAAAGGCGCGTGAAACCGTATAGGATCGACACGAACAGCGTAAACTGCTGATCGGGGAGTAAAGCCACGTCTGCAGTGTATGGAACAGCTGCCCCCAGCTGTCCAGCATGAGACAGGGAGAAGGCTACCGCCACGACTGTCTTCGGACTTATAGGAATGTCAAGCCGTCTTATGACTTCTACTGCTGCGTGCGCAATAGAAAGGTCGCCTTTCGCCAAGCGCACGACAACATCATCAAAGACGGGCTGAACGAGACTCCGATTTGACACGTGCCTCGCAACCTCCGCAAAGACTGCCTCCTTCTCGAAGTCGCAAGCGATGCTGGCGAGTATGTACTCCACGGCTAAGCAGCGTGTCGCTCTGGCTAAGGAAGAACCTTGCTCGCTGGCCGCCAGAATCCTCTGCCCATATGCGAAACATTCCTGTACCATACGTCCACTCTTGGCGCGTCCGGCGATATAGAGGAAGGATGCCCCTATTGCTGGAGCGACCACTGGGTCTGCCGCTTCGGGACGTTGAGACGTCCACGTCGTCCACATGGCGCTAGCGATGGCTTGCACCTGTTCAGTTTGAACCTCGGGGGGAGGCGAGGCGACATAGAGGCGTGCTGACTCTCCGTGCAGCAACTTCTCTAGCACCGTCAAGATGCACACTACGTCCCATTCGATAGTGTCTCCGTCCACCAGAAGGCTACCGCCGCTCGTGGCGAGAAGTTCCTGGAAGAGAGTGGCGTTCAAGGGCCGATGGACTAGGGCGAGAAGAACGAGCCGGGTATATATTGAATCTTGGGTACGATGTTTCGCAGAGAAGGTGGAACGGACGAGGGTTATTGCCCAATTCAGGAGATCGTTGCGGCGTAAAGGAGGGCTGCGAGCAAGCTTCGGCAGTTGAGTGATAGTGTGGGCCAACATCCGCGGCAGCTGATCAATACTGGGATTGTTACCGCCGTCGCTCGTAGCATGCCGCTGGTAGGCCGAAACTTCAGGTGTACCTGTCGTGTCTGCATCGTGTTTTCTCGAAGACAGACGCTCCGACAAGGTACCGAGGAGGGACACGATTCTCGTGCGCAGCTCTGGTCGCAATTCGCGAATGAGGAGCACCTGCCAAAACAAAGACGATAGACGAGGGTGAAGTCCACCACGATGCTTGAGAAGGAAGCATAATACATCCACCACTTCTGCGAGACAGGTTTCGGACGATGAGCGCACCAGCGTTTGCAAATATTGGAGGTGGATATCGGGAGGTACGGCGAACCTGCCTAGCTGGAGATAGTGCGCCTTTGCTCGGAGGAGAGCAGCCTGTTGGCGCTTCTCCACATCTGCTGCTGTATAAACACTCAGAGGGATAGACAGACTTAAGGCACGCCACGCACTTGAAGTTGGTTTGCCCACAGCTAAGGCCTCTACCTCCGCAAGTCGAGCATACATGACCCAGAAATGGTCCGATTCGTTGAGCGTCTTGCGCGTGCGCTGTTTGTCGCTGGCCAAAGTCACCACCAGGGGCCAGTACGTGCGCTCTACAGGCCCTTGGCGTATGGACGAGGCGAGTGATGGGATAAATAGTGACCAGGTGGAACGGTCGGCGGCAGGAATAGATAGGGCGCCGAAGACGCTGATTAAAATGCTCATGTCGCGAGAACTGAGCTCTTGTATCTGCGAAAGAGCTTTCGCTGACATATACAGAGAACGCAAGTGGGAAGCAGGAAGTCCAATGGAGTGATCGACGGCGGTATCGCTTCGAAGAAATGACTTCAGCCTGGTGACCGACGTAGGACCTGCATCGTTACTGGAGTCTCTTCTGATAGCATCTCTCCCTGCCTCCTGACGAGGTGGCGCAGCTTTTCCAATGGGAGCGGTAGCCGGCGTGCCTGCCTCGACCGACGGGTTTGGCTTTACGGCGGATGACGAAGTGGGATCAGTCTGCGCATTGTGCGTTGCGGCAGGTTGCAACCTCAGCAGACTGGACAAGCTAGTTTGCTCATCGCCGACGGAGGGTTGCCACGAGCTAGGCGGTCCGATTGGGAGAATCGCTTCCGAGTCAAACACGGGAGATGCCACTGGAGAGTCTATGCCGACTTTATTGGCTAACTTGAGCGTAGTTCGCACCGTAGATGACGCGCTAATGTGTTCGATTGGCAAGTTGAGTCCAAGAAATGCGGTACCCAAGCTTAAGAAACTGACCGGACCACGCTGAACATAACATTGCCAGGCCCGCCCGACATTCGGACGGTCGGCAGACACCATCGCAACATTCCATTGCATGAAAGGTTTCGCGACTGACACGCGTTGGTCGTGCGTGGGAGGTGAATAACGTCAAACAGGTTGCGTGCCGAGTGCGCGAGTGGCCAGGGATAGAACCGTCACAGCAATAAACCAAGCTATCTCGCGCTCTCAGAGTGGGGAGTATGGTGTGGGAGGGAGAGGACGCCGCCCGCCCTCGCGAGTTGGAGGTTGAGCTCGTCGCAGTGGTCGCCGACGACACCCGTATTAGCGCTGGACGCTTGAACGCCGAATAATTCAACCGGCGGATCGAGATAGAACGGTAACCGCCGAGACCACGTGCAAACCTTAATTGTGGTACTATACGCCACCGCCGAGGGCGGCGAGCTCGGAAATTATTGGCAGCGAGCTCACAAGCACATCACCGAACGACCAGTCGCCTTGAAAAATCCATTGGCACCCCAGGTCCGTGTGCTGATACGATGTATTTGGACAAGTGACGATGCTGAAAGCGTTTCCAGAGGTCAATTGGGAGGCACTGAATCAACTACACCACTTTCCACGGTACACATTGTAAGTGTGCGCGTGAAATTCTTTGAGAAGAGGTGTTGACTCTAGGCAAAAGTGACAAAATACAATGGGTGGCACTCGCGCACAGAAGGAGGCGTACTTCGTCAAGCTGAAGGAGCTCATCCACAAGCATCGTGCGTTCACAGTACTGATGTTTCCGGCGCGTAATCTGACTACGACGGTGTCTTCCAGCCTCCATCTTCATCGTCAACGTCGACAATGTCGGTTCGAACCAGATGCATCAAATTCGTGTCGCTCTCCGTGGCAAGGGTGTCGTTGTGATGGGCAAGAACACCATGGTTCGCCGTGCCCTCCGTACCATCCTCTCGGAGTTCCCTCACTTTGAGAGACTGCTCCCCCACGTCAGGGGAAATATTGGTTTCGTCTTCACCTCCAGCGATCTCAAGGAGGTCCGTGACTTGATCACCGCCAACAAGGTTGCTGCGCCAGCGCGTGCTGGTGCTCTCGCTCCCTTGGATGTCACCATCCCCGCCGGCAACACCGGTATGGAGCCCGGCAAGACCTCCTTCTTCCAGGCCCTCGGTATCCCGACGAAGATCGCCCGTGGAACCATCGAAATTGTCGCTGACGTCCAGGTCGTCACTGGTGGTACCCGTGTCGGTGCCTCCGAGGCGACCCTCCTGAACTTGCTCGGCATCTCGCCGTTCACTTTCGGAATGACTGTCGTCCAGATCTTTGACGGTGGCAACGTCTTCCCCCCAAGCGTTCTCGATGTCTCCGACTCCGAGCTGCTCGACCGCTTCATGTCGGGTATTACCACTATTGCTGCTATCTCCCTGGCCCTCAACTACCCCACCATCGTCTCCGTCATGCACTCCGTCGTCAACTCCTACAAGAAGTTGCTCGCTGTCTCTGTCGCCACCGACTATACCTTCGAAGGCTCAGAACAGGTATATATTCTCATATCGCCCATCCGAATGATTGTTCAATTTAAAAACACTGAAAATGCTGAGTGTCCTAAGGACGCATGCTGTCACATTACTATCTCTGACTTTTCTCCCTTGCGCGCGTGCCACATCGATCCTAACTACCTTCTTTATAGATCAAGGAGTACCTTGCCAACCCCGAGGCGTTCGCCGTCGCTGCCGCTCCCGCGGCCGCCGAGGCTGCTCCTGCCGCTGCCGAGGCCAAGGAGGAGGAGAAGAAGGAGGACGAGGAGGAAGAGGACGACGACATGGTGCGCATGACAGATTCCTATGTTGCCTCAAAGACTGACACGTCTTTCCTTAGGGCTTCGGTCTGTTCGACTAAGCTTTGCTGCTCCCATCATTCGAGCTTTGCCCGTAATGACAATGTATCATGGCACGGTCGGTCTGAACTCTGTAACACTGCCGGTGTGAGATGTATTCTATTCAGACCCACCGCGGTACGTATAGAGTTCGATTTCACGTTTCAGAGTGGGTACCGGCGGACTACGCGGTGTATGAGCAATTGCGGGCGCCATGACCCCGATGCCGAGCATGAGCGAAGCGTGTATACGCAGGTCAGCAGCCACTCGGTATCTCGTGCGCCGCCGCTTTGATGTGCGTTGCCGGATAGACAGGCTTCATTTTCTTACGGAGAGGAGGTCTGAGAGTTTCAAGGTCGACCTTAACATCTTCCTGACTGGCCCGGTTTATGAGTCTTGCTGCTTCGGCATCGGTGCCATCGCGTTTGGTGTATATATGTGAGACACCCTCTGCGACCGTCTCCTACTCAGACAACATGATCTCCAATGTGAAGGACGTTGTCGACAAGACTTTCGACTTTGTCATTGTCGGTGAGCCACAATTTGTGCCTATCCGGGTTTGATGCGAGAATACTATCTGCAGGGGGAGGGGTGCGTATAGCGTTGATTCGGAGTCTCCTTGTGCGAAACTAATGTTTTGACAGACTGCTGGTTTGACTCTCGCAGCAAGATTGAGCGAGGATCCCGCCAACTCTGTCCTCGTACTCGAAGCGGGCGAGCCTCACATCAACGATGAAGCTATTCGTAGGGATGCCACTGATCTACCTGCTGCTTTGACGCTAACACGGGTTTGCAGTCGATCCTATGTCGATTCTGCGTATTCTTGGGTCTCCGTCGTACGACTGGCAGTACAAGACTGTAACACATGCGCTGTGGCATTTCCTGTGAATTGGCTGATCTCCAGTATACAGGCTCCTCAGACGCACGCTGGTGGGCGGATGTCTCGTTGGTACCAGTACGATGTCTTCCCGCGCTGTGAACGGGCCGTATGCTGACTGTTCGTCAGAGGAAAGGGCCTCGGCGGCTCAGCTGCCGTAAACTTTATGGCTTACACTAAACCGCATGCAGAAGATATCGATGGTAGGATTCGCAAGAACGATCAATGGCCTCATTCATTAGCTGACAAACCGTACTGAGCAGACCTCGAGAGACTTGGCAATCCGGGTTGGAACTGGAGGAATTATTCGAACTATCTCAAGCGAGCCGAACGGTTCGTACATGTTACGAGCGATGCTACGTGCACCCCAGGTGACATTCTATGATTATCAGATTCGTAGATCCGACACCGGAGGACCAGAAAATATTTGACGCTATGTGCGACTCGTGGGATGTAGGCAGGCATGGTGAATATGCACCTGCTGTTCTGTAAGCAGTAACTCACCCAAATTTCTGTTGGCAGGCTCTCTTGAAATATCGTACTCGGAGCGTGTTACCCAAGGCAAAGTTCACTTGCTAGACGTGCGTTATCACCAGTAGCATGGGGGAGAGACGCACATTCACATATTTGGGTAGTCCTTTGTCAATGCAGGGTTCCCAATTGCTCCCCTTCCGGTTCGTGCTTATCCCTATGAGATATCCTCGAACAGATGCTTATTGCTGGGTGTATGCTCCAGATCAGTGGCAATGTATGACTTGCGATCCGCTTTATGAGAGCGTATGAAAGCTTGACGATTCTTGTTCAGCCTAAGGGCGTCTTTCATGCGCCCTCAACCTCTCAATCAGGCACAAGGATGCGCACCTATTCAACAACGGTGAGTCATCCATGTTCTATCCTCCGTCGTGCGCTGAATTGTCGAAAGGCTTACCTTCTTCCGAATCAACACCGCGAGAACCTCATAATCTTACCGGCCGTTCACGTCAGTCGGATCTTGACCCACAAGGGGTCCGACGGCATCTTAGCGGCTGTTAGCGTAGAATTCATGCATGACAGGCAGTTTCATGCAGCCAGCGTGAGGAAAGAGGTTATACTCAGCGCCGGGTGAGATGCTTTATCTTGCTCTCGAACGTGAAGGGCCATGCTCAACGCCTTTAGTACGATACAAACACCTCATCTGCTGGAACTCTCCGGCATTGGACGTAAACACATATTGGACCAAATTGGCATAGTCCCGCAGATAGAGCTATTGGGCGTCGGCGAGAATTTGCAAGACCATATCAGGATCAATCTTAGCTTCAGTAAGTCGCCTGACGCACATCAAAGCACGCTCACCGATATGTCGCAGAGTTGAAGGAGAACGTCTCCTTCGACACTGTCACGCTCGCAATGTCTGATTTCCAGTCCGGAAGCCAACGGTGCGCACTCTCAGGGTGAAACCCCATCTCCACTAACAGCTATGAACCTAGTTCCATGGAGATTACCGCAGGTCTTCCTACTATGGCGTGTGCTTCCATCGACATGATATGTCCCGATCCCGACGATTTCTTCCATCGAGTGGAACAAACTCCAAAAGCCGACCAAGCCACTACAGGATTACTACATTATCAGTTGCAATTGCAGCGGCTCAAAAGTGGCGCTCTGGGATTCGAGTTCTTCATCACACCTGGCGTGGAATCGTTGCTCACAGGACCAGATCCGCGTCGCATGTCTATTTCTGTCTTGGTGAACCACCCGTTTTCGCGAGGTACCGTTGTGAGTACAGTGCTCTGGCTTTTCCCTTCTCGAGACTGAGCCAACCAACGATCCAGCACAGCCTCTCTTCTGATCCCGTAGCGCACCCACAAATTGATCCTCATTATCTCGAACAATCCATTGGTACGCCGCGCTCCCCTTGCACCGAGATAACTAGTCCTCACGCCATTAGATCTCGAGCTGGCACTGGAAGCGACAAAGTTCGCATGCCGCCTTGCGACATTGCCCCCTTTGAGAGATATTATTGGTACGTCCAGTGGTGGTCTATCCCGGCAGGCGCTAACTCAATGTGATAACAAGTCGCTGAGACCGCCCCAGGGCCTGACATTGCAACAGACGATAAGCTACGCGGTACGTTTTGTCGCAGCTGCGGATGTGCTCGGCGGCTAAATTTAGGTGTATCTATAGACTGGATCAAATCTGTGGTCGATACCTGCTGCCGTACCGTACGTACTGTGCTCGCCGACCATCATAGCCATTCTCACCTCCTGTGCAGATCCATGTGGATCCTGCTCGATGCTCCCGCGAGACAAAGGCGGCGTCGTCGACTCTAAACTCAAGGTTTGCTCGCCTTCCCATTGATGATTGGCTGTAAACCTCAACATTCCGCTTATCAGGTTTATGGCACTTCCAATCTGCGTATCGTAGACCTCTCTGTGCTACCGTTGCACATCGGCTCCCACCCGCAAGGGATTTTTTGACTGATGTGAATTGGATGCAATGCTGCACATGCTAATGAGTGTGTCAGCTACTGTTTACGCGATTACAGAACAAGGTACGCTGCAGCCCCTCCTAATAGTTTGCCTCGACGCTTAAGCAACCCAGCTGCGGATATTATCCTAGGCAAGCTCAACACGTTCGCAGATACTTGAACCCCAGAAGTTGTGTTCGTGCCAAGGTCTTGGACGAGAACATTATGACCACACGTACCGACAAACAAACATCCCCGGACACGAGTATTTCTTAGTGGCGTTCAGACTGTTGCATAGACAGGTACACGAGTCACGTCGCTATGTTGTCAACGTACGTATGCTAGCGTTTCAGGAGGCGGGGACCAAACCTTCCACACGCGGCTGAGCCCTGGTACGCGGTGTATGATCGACAGAGCGCTACGAACCCCCGATATCGCATCCGATATCGCAACTGCAGTGCATACGGGCGGTGCCTCCATGTGCGCATGTGACAGCGGAATGGCTCGTAGAATTGGAGGTTGACGGCGAATCATTGTGCCAACTTCTACGCGCCACATTGTTGAGTCAGGTAGGTGCATTTCGGTCCCACATCGGTGCCTTCGGGGATTTGAGGCCCTCGGTGAAGATCCAGTATCCCGCGGATTCGGCTTCGTCTCATGGAATCATAAATCTCGTCGTTCGGGGTCGTCGCTGCCATCCCCGCAACTCCGTGCGATTCGGAATGCAGGGCTGGCATGACGGCTGCTTTATAAATGAGTCGAACGGGCACAATCGTAGCTCGACGAAGCCATGATCGCCACTATCCAGGACGTAACAGGGTCAACCTTCGATTTCATCGTCGTGGGTGAGTGGCCATCTATTGCTCGCCTCAAATTGGCCTGAAAACTCGTGTTAAACGATCCCTGTGCCAAAGGTGGAGGGGTGCGTCTGAATTGTATCGAGGGTCTAGCATCGACTGACGCTGTCGATTATCCGAGACTGCTGGTTTGACTCTTGCAGGTAGACTCAGTGAGAATCCCAATAACTCAGTTCTTGTGTTGGAGGCGGGGGCGGCGCATCTCGATGATGAAATGATCCGTTAGTATTTGGTACTCAGTGCGGTTCCTGGCAATGTCCTGACCATAACTTTTTTGCAGTCACTCCGATGGCCTTTGCAAAGAACCTCGAAAACCCACCATACGCTTGGCAGTACAAAACGGTATTGTAGCGCGCTGCGTACTCTGATAAAGTTCGAATAGCTAACCTCTGGCGCTCAGATCCCACAGGTGCACGCAGACGGGATGGTGTCTCCATGGTTTCAGTACGTCCATCTCCGCGATGTTGCGCGAGTCAGATAATCAATATACATCAGAGGCAAGGGCCTGGGTGGTACCGCCTGCCTGAACTTTATGGCGTACACTACACCTCACGCACAAGACATTGATGGTAAGCCGTCGTGGTTGATACCGACAGATCAACATCTACAATCCATGTGTCAATTTGAACAGACTTGGAGAAGCTTGGTAATGCAGGGTGGAACTGGAAGAATTTTCACAAGTATATTAAACGAACTGAAAAGTACGGGAATTGCTAGCAACGCTATCTGACCGTCCAGGCACTGATAAATCGGCGCCAGGTTTTTTGATCCACCTCCAGAGACACAGAAAGCCTTCGGGGTGGACTTCACCTCATGGGATGTAGGCAGACAAGGTTAGCATGAACCCGTCGTACAGAGTCGCACTCTGTGGGTCTGATATTGCTCTTCAGGTCCGTTAGAGATCTGCCACCCTGGTGAGGTCAATATAGGTGACGTGCACCTGTATGAGGTAGGTCATTGAACGGAGAGCTTGGCATCATATTCTGCTTCTACTCATATACCACCAGAGTTTCTACAGCGCGGGTCTTCCGCTGGCTCCTCGCCCGGTTCGTTCACGTTCATTCTCTGGATGTGGTTTGTCGACTGAGCGTAATTTCGTGGCAAACTTCACGCACTAGTTCAGCGGTGATGTACGTACAACCTCACAATCCCCTGCTCCGATACTTAATAAGCTGTGACTTGCAGCCAACTGGAGTGTGTCACTTCTTTCAGACTTGCAATCCTGAAACGGCCACGCGCGCATATTCTGCATCGGTGCGCGTATCTTGTCATCGGCGCACACATAGGTGTTCACGGAAATTTAGGCGTCGCTTCTGCCAAACAATCACCGCAAGAATTTCACTGTCCTGCCAATGGCTCATGTCGCGCGGGTTTTAACGGTTAAAGAGCCAGATGGCCGCCTGACTGCAACGGGTGTTGAGTTCGTTCACGACAGCAAGGTATACAGCCTGCGAGCACAGAAGGAAGTGGTCCTCAGCGCTGGGTGAGTCGTACGAACGGCAGCGGCTTAGGCAATACAACTGATACCTCTCAGCACCATCCAGTCCCCCCACATCCTGGAACTCTCCGGCATAGGCCGCGCAGATGTTTTGAAGAGCATTGGGATTGAACCGAAGCTCGTGCTGCCCGGCGTTGGGGAGAACTTGCAAGACCATCTCTCGCTCGCCGTTGATTTCCGTGCGTACATGGCTTCGAAACATCGTACCAATCTGCTGACACAGCGACAATGTTGCAGAACTCAAGGAGGACGTCCCTTACGACACTTTCTCGGCGACGCTGCCCAACTTCCACCCGGAGACACAGGAGTACGCGTCTCTTCGCATCGGTTGATCAAAACGCAGTTGACTTGTGACCCTGGTCAGTGCGGTCACACTCACAATAGGTCTCGCTACCATCGCGTTCGCCTCCCTGGGTATGATCAGCCCCAATGCAGAAGCAGTGTACCAGCGCGCGAGAGACACTGTTCTCAACGATGGCGGGCTGTCTGCGGGACTCCGAGACCAGTACGAGGTGCAGGTGCAGCGTCTTGCACAGACCACCGCGCTCGGGTTTGAGTATCTCATGGCCCCGGGCATGAAATCGTTTCCAAGTGAGTACAGAGCTTGCTTTGTTGAAGGAGAATTGCTTCATACTTGCCAGACCCCGTCATATTGGACAAGAACTTCCTGCACATCTCCACGCAGCTCAACCATCTATTCTCGCGTGGAAGCGTCGTAAGTGCCATATCGCGTTCGTCCGACAGGGTATCGAGCTGAGCGGTCATTTCAGCACAGCACGTCTTCTGACCCCTTCGAGTATCCACGTATTGACCCGCGCTATCTCGAGCAGGCAATCGGTGGGTAGTATTGCTTTCAGTGCGCTTGCTTAGGCTAATCTCACGCACCGCGAAAGACGTCGAGTTATGCCTGGAGGCGATCAAGTTCGCCCGTCGCTTGAGACAAATGGCGCCGCTCAAGGACATCGTGGGTGCGTTCTGTGCGTTCTCGACAGAGTGCCTGTGATTCAACGGGTCTTCCAAGTGGCGGAGGTGGTTCCCGGTCCGGAAGTCGCTTCAGACGATGATCTTCGCAGTACGCTCTTGGCTCATCTGTACGATGCCCATCGAGCTCATTTTGTTCCTCCCTGTGTGTAGAATGGATTCGAGCTTCTGTGAAGGCCGGCTGGCGTACGTATAATCCTGTCGTCTCGCATGGTCACCGGTCTGACAATGATTCGTCCAATAGATGCGTGTGGTTCGTGTTCGATGCTTCCGTTGGACAAGGGTGGCGTGGTCGACAATAGTCTCAAGGTGAGTTTGTTGCTCTTGTGTTATACCTACGCCTCTTAAGCCAGCCAGGTTCATGGTACGACCAACTTGCGCGTCGTGGACCTCTCGGTGCTCCCGCTGCACATCGGCTGTCATGCCCAAGGTATGCAGCGTGTACACAGGATCACCAATTCCACGATAGGATACTGACTAGAGTGCATCAGCTACGGTGTATGCGATCGCTGAACAAGGTGACTGCCTCACCACTTCTTCTCTACGGGATCATGCTAACGCGCCGTCTAGCCGCGGACATCATTCAAGGCACATTCCAGTGACTTAGCCGGCTTGACACGGACAGCGGAAATCCGGCAAGCGCCACGCGCGATGATTTAAAGTCGAGGAGACACCGCATGGAGCCTTCTCAAGTATCTGTTGGTAGAACATTTGTAGAGAAAACACAACATACGAGATTCCGGATGGCATAGGCGAAATACGAAATTGTTTGAAGACTAGAGGATCAGAAACGGGTGATGGCCTGTGACGGCTTGCACGGCTAGAGATTCTGTCTTTGTTTTTTTCTCGTCAGCCACGCGGAAAGAATTAAAAGATAAAAAACCTCGAGGTGCGCGTCGGCCGACAACACCGACCTGCCACGACTTCCTAATTGGTCACTTTCAACGGGCGTCTGATTCCTTTCTCGATCATTCGGTGTGGTTCTGAGCTTGAACGATAGATAGGCCAGTTGTGAGCAGCTGTGCGACTTGCAATGAACGTACAGGATCAGTCACAACAGCCAAATAATGTGGACTGCCTTCTGCGCAATTTTTGATGTTACGTTCGCGACCTCGCGTGTTGGTTTCTGTCGAAGCTGGGTTCGGATGGAAGAGATAATCGTGAAGAATACAGAGAAGGCAGCCAGAGCATAGTAGAGAAAAATAACGGCCCTGCCGTCTAGCAGTCAACTGCCGAAAGCAAGCACTCAGAACGAGTGACGAGCGGGTCCGCACGCACGCCAGAGTGAGGTCACGAGCATGGCACCTCGCCGGGCTCGTAGAAGGCTAAGAGCGCGCCGCAGGCATCAAGACCCCGGGTGTGCGTGCGGATCGTTGAAATAATCATGAGAGTAAAAAATCAACGAAGAAACGATTTGAAGGAGAGGATGGTACGAGGCCCAAGCGACAGAGACGACAAGAAACTAGAGCATTCAGTCGTTTGACCCCATTTCATGACATCAAAAGATCGAGCTCACTGTCCACGAGCGGATCCTCAAGCGTCAGAAAGCCGGTCGGGACGCTGAATGCTTTGTGCCGGAGTGGCGCCAGCGGTGGGCAATATTGTCCAAGTGGAAGGTACTCACCATGAAGTGTCACGCTCCCGGTCAGCTCCCCAATGCCACGGGGCACTGTACTTAGTCACGAACGGCGTGAGAAGCGTAGTGCATGGGTTAGTTGCCCGGCGACGCGATGTCTCAAGTCCTGCGTTCGGTTGGTTTGTGCGTTGGGCGAGTAAGAATGGACCAGGGTGTGTGTCGAGGGACCGATTTCCTGCGCTGAAACCGTGTGGTATCAGAGGGTGAATAATGAGAGAAAGAGTGTGAACTTCAATGGAGACGTGCCATGAACATAAGCGCGACTGCGCAACGCAGACAGACGAAACGATATAAAGCACACAAAGGTGAAGGTCCAGGCAACAAAGAAGAGAAGAGAAGACGAGTACGCATTTTATTAGCACCGATGACGGTCCACTGAAAAGTTGGATGTTGTTCCGTCATGACGGGCCTCCGGCAAAGAAACACGAGACACGAGACAGTGGGGACAGCTATAGCGCGTCACCTGCATCAGAGATCATTGGCAATGACGATGGGAGGTAGGCTAGATGATAAGGCGAGCGCGAAGGGAGCTGGAAGAGGAGATCAGCGGTGCGCACGTTGGCGTGTGTTGGAAATATCGCTGGTGAACGTCGGACGCGAAGGGCGATTGTCGCGAGAGAGGGAAGAGGATCTACATGAGAGGCGTATGAAGGCACGTTGTGGTAGGCTGTGAGTGTGATGTGGCGAGATAGGCAGGAGGGCCATGAGGCGGACCGAGAATGCTTCCCTTTTGGGGCATCTGGCTGGATCTGATAGCGATGCGGGCGGTGATACGTCGGGTGGAAGGACTGGAACGGGACATGTCGGGAGAGAGATCGTCGGCCAGGACTGGATTAGGCCGTCCCATGTGACATCATCCCATCTTTCTTTTCTACCGCCCTCATCTTGGGCGTCTGTCTCGTACAAGCTCCCTCCCTCGCCATCCTCTCTTCGTCCACAACGTCCACCACCACGAACAGGCCACTCCGGCCACAGGCCTTCCTCACCACCTCGAGACCCCCCTCCTCGCCGTCCTCGCCAACCACTCGCCCACACCCCCCGTCGTCCTTCCTAGCCATGTCGCCGACCAGCTCCACCCACCCGCGTTCAGACTCCATCTCGCTCGACCTCAACGGTCAGACCGGCCATCTCATCGTCGTCTCCAACCGCCTTCCCGTCACCATTACCAAGGATGCCCAGGGCGAGTACCACTTCAAGATGTCCTCCGGTGGACTCGTCTCCGCCCTCTCGGGTTGCAAAAAGTCCATGTCCTTCACTTGGATAGGCTGGCCGGGCTTCTTCATCCCCGTCAAGGACCGTCCCATCGTCGACCGCCGTCTCGCGGAGGAGTACTCCTGCCAGGCCGTCTACCTCGACGACGACGTCGCAGACCGCCACTACAACGGCTTCTCCAACTCCATCCTCTGGCCCCTCTTCCACTACCACCCCGGCGAGATGAACTTCGACGAGGAGAACTGGCTTGCGTACCGCCAGGCCAACTACGCCTTTGCGCGCGCCATCACCAGCCAGCTCACTCCCAACTCGATGGTCTGGGTCCAGGACTACCACCTCATGCTCCTCCCCATGCTCCTCCGCACGCTCAACGAGGGCCCCCACGCCGTCGGCGACGTTACCGCCGCGGAAATCGCCAAGATTATGGACGGCGTGCAGGACGAGGAGTTCCCTCCGCCGAAGGTCGAAGGCGTCAAGATCGGCTTCTTCCTCCACACGCCTTTCCCGTCGAGCGAGATCTACAGGTGAGCTCGCCGTTCCTGTTCGAGTTCGTGAAGTTTTCTGTGCAGTGTGATGTCGCGCGAACGTGCGCGTACGCGGCGCGTCGCCTTGCGCGCTCCGAAATTGCTCCCACCGTCGTCTTCCCTCGGTCTCCGAGTCTCCTTCGGGGCTTGCCTTCCCTGCCATTCGCGTCCTTTTCCATCATATCATCCTTCTTTCCTTCCCGCAAGTCGCGTCTCGGGACCTCGCGCGTTACCCGCTTCCTTCCTGTTCAGTTACTTTCATTCTGTTCTTCGGCGATCCGCGTCGCTTGATTGCGTTCTCGCGCTTCGCCGTGTCCGCTCTCCCGCCTTCGTCTCCTTCGACGCATTTATTCCACTGGGTGCTGTGTGACCCCAGCACAGTGCTTGCCGACGACGGCCGCAGCAGCAGTTTTCTTCGGCGCTCGTTTCGGATTTGTGTTTTCTGCATCCCCATTCGATCGGGGCCGATGTGATGCGCCAAGCGCGGCGACGTCGCGCGAGGAGCAAAAGACGTCATCCGCACCACTTCACCCTCATTCTCAACATCCTCGAGACGCAGATGGCTAACGACCTTCCTCATATAGGATTCTGCCCGTGCGACGCGAGATCCTGCTTGGAATCTTGTACAGCGACTTGATCGGGTTCCACACGTATGACTACGCGCGGCATTTCCTGTCGTCGTGCACGCGCATTCTCGCACTCCCGACCATGCCAAATGGTGTCGAATTCGAGGGCCGCTTAGCACACGTTGGCACGTTCCCCATCGGTATCGACCCGAGCTCGTTCACCGGCAACCTGAAGAAGGAGTCTGTACAGAAGAGGATCAAGCAGCTGGAGGCGCGCTTTGACGGAGTGAAGGTCATTGTGGGTGTCGATCGCCTGGATTACATCAAGGGTGTCCCACAGAAGCTGCATGCGCTCGAGCTATTCTTGAGCCAGCACCCCGAATGGATCGGCAAGGTACGCGCTGTACCCTCAAAGCGTGCTCCTCCGTCCGCTCAACTCTTTTAACTGAATAGGTCGTCCTCGTGCAATTAGCGGTGCCCTCAAGACAAGACGTCGAAGAGTACCAGAACCTGCGCGCCACCGTGAACGAGCTCGTCGGCCGCATCAACGGGCGATTCGGCACGGTCGACTTCATGCCGATCCACTTCATGCACAAGAGCTTGCAATTCGACGAGCTGTGCGCGCTGTACGCGGTCAGCGACGTGTGCCTCGTGAGCTCGACGCGTGATGGTATGAACCTGGTGCGTTGTCGCTTGGCTCTAGATCGCATATAACCGAGCACGCGCTGATCCGTTCATTACCTTGTATTGAATTTGTAGGTGTCATATGAATACGTCGCGTGCCAGCAGGCGAAGCAGGGTGTGCTCGTGCTCAGCGAGTTCGCGGGCGCGGCACAGAGTCTGAACGGCTCGATCGTCGTTAACCCATGGGACAGCCAGCAAGTAGCGGACGCCATCTTCGAAGCAGTTACCATGCCCGCGGACGTGCGCGCAGTGAACCACGACAAGCTTTACAAGGTGAGCGTCCGTCTCTCTCGTCGCGTGCTGACTGCGCAGCCTCGGTTCGCCCGGACATGCTTTCACCTGCTTCTCGCGTTCTCGCGGTAATCCCCTATTACGCACGATCGCTAACGTCTCGAACAGTACGTCGACAAGTACTCGGCCGCCTTCTGGGGCACGTCGTTCGTGCGCGAGATGACGAAGATCACCGCGCCGATCCTCGCGGCGCCGACGCAGCCGTCGCCCGTCTCCGACACGGCGCCCGCGTCGGACCTGCGGGAGGGGCAGGCGGCGCTGACGATCAAGCGCGAGGACCTCAAGGGGAGCGTCGTGCGCGACGGGAGCGTGCCCCTCACCCCGCCGGTGAACGCGCCCGCGCATTCGTCCGCGTAGCCGCTGCTGACGTCTGTTGTTGTTGTCTGCGTGTTGGCAGCCCGAGCAGCCGCGTGCGGGCGCCGAGCCCGTCGTCGACATCGTGGAGGTGCGCGTCTAGGCGGTCCGGTGTTGGAAGTGGCGAGAGGTGTGGTGTGCAATGAGGAGAGGGTGTGCATGATGGACTAGCCCTGACCTGACGCAGTCGAGCAAAGGAGAAGATCAAAGAAAGAGAGCGCAGAAGGGGTGTACGATATAGGAGAGGCGGCGGGCGGCGGACGCGCGGGCATAGAGTCGACGTCAAGGTTACAAGTTCCACGGTCGACAGCCCCTGCCGACGCCGCCGCGCCGCGTTTATTATGCTTACATTCACCATATTTCCATCCTTCCACCACCGACCATTGATTGAACGCATGCATGACCCATTGAATCTGTACGATGTATCTGCCCGTACTTATACGTATATACATACACACGAGATATAGCGCTAGCCATCAACAAATGAAGTAAAATGTCTCTCAGATTTATAGTGTGTTGGTAATTTGGCTTGCGATGCTGGGTGGGTGCAAAGGCAGGAGGGACAAAGTCGAAAGTGAAAAACGTCGAAAAAGGAAATTAACGCCCGTTGATGGTGACGGATTAGGCAAGTCACAATTTTGCTTCCAGCTGCCGGTGCTGCGTCTTTCGCTTCAAGTTCTAGCTGCGGCAGGTATATTTCATTCGTCAGGACATATGTGCGTTTCTTCCCGCATTATATACAATATATCGCATTCATCTACGAGAGTCTCAGGCCGGGATAACGAGCTCGCCTTTGATGATCGCAGCCGCTATTCAGGGAGAGATCATCAGCATTGTATACGATCTGGGAATACACGGCCTACGCACCTTGCTCTGCAATCGCGTATGCAGTCGCTACAACAGCCAGGTCAGCAAATTGAGAGCGCGGGTACGAAGGACACCCGAACGTACATTGGGTGTGAGTACCGAAGTGCAGAGGCACGATGGAAAGGTCGACAACGCGCAGGTTCTCGGTGCCGTAGACCTGTCAAAAATATAGATAGAAGGTTCGTCAGCACTAAAAGACATCGGACATACCTTTAACGTGGGGTCGACTACGCCACCCTTGTCGCGGGGCCGCATGGACGCCGTCCCGGCGGTATCTAGCAGGAGAAATAAGCCACGAGGTTTAAACGGAAAGTGTAGAACGTACGGAAGACCGTCCCGACGGTGGACCTCAGGCAGTCTGAAAGATAAGCGTAAGTGTTAAGTTTACGATATCAGAAGATAAGCCAGGCATACCGCGGAGCTCGTCATCAGTCTGGTACTTCGGGCCCGGGTTCAGTTCCTTCTCTGCGAATCTGTCAGAGACTTCTGATGGCGGTCGAGGTCAACAGTATTCACCGAAAAGATCTTTCATTGGAGACATTTGAGAAAGCTTGCGAGCGAACTTGATTGCTTCCAGGGCGATGTCCAAGTCTAAATTTCGGTTCAGCGGAAATTATTGTTGCAAAAATTGAAGTTACGCGCCGACTTCCTGCTCAAAGTTGTGCGGGTCGTATTCCGGATCCTTGGAGGGATCGTTGGATGTGGCGTGCTTAACACGACTTATGTCAGCCGGTGATAGATGAGGCTAGATATAGCTTACAATAGTGCCTCTGGACCATGTATGGTTGATCATGGGCGCGATCGTCAAGTATCGCTTGCCGTGTGCCGGTCGGTCTACATGCGCGCAGAAATTTACTTCTGGACCCTATGTTGGCAAGGATAGACTTACTCGGCAAAGAAATGAAACCCGGAATAGAAACGAACTCAAACCCGACGCCCTTGCCCGATCCAGGCTTCAGCCTTTCCAGCATGATAACGTATTGGTCCAGGAGTCCCGGTGCGCACGTTTCCGAATCGAGAGTGTCGACCATCGCCTCCGCCTTCTGGTAGATCGCTTCAGCATTGGGAGAGATCATGTCCAGTGAGGTGAACGCAAATTGCACGATGCCGAGCGTGAAGAGGCCAGTCCCCGCGGCACTGCACCACAGGGATCAGCCAAGTTATTTGTCACTGTGGAGAGGGCGGGGACTCACTGGAGCTCGAGATTCTTCGCGACTATCTCAGGATCGCGGAGAAGGTCGTACGTATCAAACTTGACGTCCTCTTTGATCTCTGTGCGCCGGGGCGTCCTTAATTTACGAATGGGACCGCGGAGGACTGACTATGCACGTACCCAATGTGACGCCCAGAAGCAGATGCTCCTGTACGTTCTCGCCTACCGCTGGAATGTCAAGCTTGACGGGCACACCAATTTTTTCCAAGACGTCACGTCTGTCGATACCAGACAGTTCTAGTATCTGGGGTGTCTTGAGCGTACTGGTGAGCGAAGCATTCAGCGGGCTATCTCGATCGAGCGCAGAGTGACGTTACCCCGCGCTGACAACGACTTCTTTCGTCGCATTGGCAGTGAAGACTTCGCCGTCGAACTCGAACTCGACGCCTACCGCAACGAAGTCACCTCCGGGCCGTTGTTCCGTCAAGACGCGAGACACGTTTGCCATCACAAAGACCGTCAGATTTTTGCGGTCCTTGTTGGGTAAATAGTGGGCCTGTTTCCGCGGTTTAGCCTGCTGAAATTGGTCAACAAAAAGAGCGTACTGTGGTCGAGTAGGAACGCGTGTGGGTCTTAGGATCATACACGTTGGGCGCAAAATGAGTGCCTCGGGGCTTTAAACGCGCATAAGTGATACGCAATATGAAGGATCGGTGAAAACTCACGTCGCCACTCAACTGTGTGAACCAAACACGTTAATCTCTCGCGCGATGCAGTGAAACAGAACATACCGGACGCTTTGAGAGCGGCACGCCAGCTTTCACGAAAGTCTGAGGAAAGGTTCAACTACGATAAATTCAGCGGGGACATCTGAGATGACGAACCTGTTGGATGAGTAGCTCGCTGTCGTTGATTTTTCCCGGGAAGGAAAGACACAGTGGACCTAAATACTCTGCTATGAGTAATATACAAGTAGCGCCATAAGGATTTCTGATACCTTGTCTTCCGATAGACTCGTTCTCGAAAGTCATGTTGAACGCCTTCGCCACGGATTCTGGCGGATCGATGAACCTGCCCGTGGAGCAGTCATAAGACGCACGACCACCATCATTTGGACGGTGTCTCACCCTTCGGTCCTGGCTAGGAAACGCTCGTAGTTGGCCCAGTTCCAACCAGGATTTCCGAGCCGTTCGAAATCTAAGCGGACGTGAATACATGCCCACGACATCCATGGGTATACGCACCATCAATCTCATCGACAGGTAGTTTATTCCAGGACATGAAGTTAATACCGCTGCTTCCACCGAGGCCTTTACCACTATGAAACAGCTTAGATATGCCCTCCAATTCGATCAGAAAGGCTTACCGATGCCAAGCAATGCGACGGTCATCGCAGTGTTTCTGCTTGACCTGTGGTACAGAATGGAAGATCGAAGGCATAATGGGGTGCGAGTCGGCGTACCGCCAAGTGTCCCCAGTCGTAAAGCTTCTTGCCAAAGTGTGATCCGTACGATGCTGGAAGAACTATCGCAGACGTCAGCAGTAAATTAAACACACTGGGAACGGTAGGGACTCACGAAGAGCAGAGTCGTTGATGTTCGCCGCGCCTGCTTCCAAGACGAGTACGGTTGTCTCTGGGTTCTCACTCAAGCGTGCTGCAAGAGTTAAGCCAGCGGTCTACGCGTATTTCGTTAGAAGCCAGCAGTTACACGCCATGTTAGTCCTCATACCCCTCCGCCTATAGGTGCGTGTGTGTGGTCAAAACTCAGCCGTTCCAAGAAATTCCAATACTTAAACGGACCTATAATAATATAATGGAAGAATTTCCCAGCAACGTCGTCAATATGAGCAGTCATTCTGGGTGGCTAGGAAGAGAGAGGAGTGAGTCGGATGACCAACATTGGACCGACGCCGAACCTTTTATGCTGCCCATTGTCTTCCGCCGAGCGCAGTATCATTCCGACTCGGTGCTGTTTCATGGGCTCATGCTAATTAACAAAGCGTATCAATGTAGACCATCTACGTGGCAGGATGGTCTCGCATAGAAAAGTGAACCTGCTGCTCCCTGGTGGCCTTTGCTTGCGCGGCACGCCCTGGTTTCGGGGATCTCGACCGGGCCCGAGGGTACCACGCACCGTTGTACCGTCGCTCGACTTCGCGAAGACTGGATGCTGTAAGACAAAGCAAAATGGCTCCGAGTCGGAGGCAGCTGCATTGAAATAGTACATTCCCCAGTAATAGGCCGCCCTACTTGCGCTTTCGCCAGCGGTTAAACCCACAAGTGCTGATGCTGAATAGAGATCAACTCGACGCGACTACACGACGAACAATTTTGAACTCACGCTGTACGACTCCTTGTAAGAGGTTGCATTGAATATAGCTAAGCGAGTCGTTTCTACGAAAATGTGTGATCGAGCCGACGTTGAGTTGGTTTCGAAATTGATCGATCGTGGCTTTGATCTGCGCTCAGGATCAGTGGCAATGGCGGAGGGAACGCGATTGCAATATGCTATATCCTGGCCTATGTCCTAAGTCAACTTGTCGTGGCACAAGTTCAGAAATGTAGCACCACCGTCGAGATCCTCAATGGGGATGTGATAGATACTGCAGGGGCCTCTGCAAGCGGACCATTCGGCGGAGGTCTAGCTCTTTAATTCTAAGGTGAACCTGCAGTGTTAGGTATGTGTGCCCGTATAGAGCATGTGCGAGCTGCATGGGTGACAGAACGGTGCGTAATCAGTCTGCCGGAATATCAGTAAGTAAGCCGACAGATTATGCTGAAAAGCTCACAATCTATCATTGCATGCGGCGTAGGGCGGCCTCATGTCCGCCAGCGTCGTCAATGACTCCTAGCTCCTTTGAGCCGTCAGTCATGTGGCTCTCGTCATTTCGACGGCTGCTCGCCGAAACTGGGAAAAGCATACAGAGTGTATTGTTGGGTATACACCGGGCTTCCCAGCGGGCCAGAACTCGTATATGCAACAGCTCCAACCTGTGCATATGGCAGTGAAGTTCGCGTGTTATGTGTCATTTATCTAGCGCTGTCTAGTCATGACTTGCCAGGCGACCTGTCCGTCAATGTCTTTCCCGTGCAGAGGAGAAGCACCGCTATTAGCCTGTTTGAACGCCACGCACGGGTAAGCCGCTGCATTGAGCTCGATCTCGTCACGGATATCCATGTGCGCCACGTAGACGAAAATAACACCCAAGGTGGCATTGCTAATCCACTGTCTTCGCCGGAAGGCCCTGCATCTGACATTTATCAGTCCTTGATGCCGTCGAGAACGATCCTTTGATTATGTCCGCAGCTAGCGACGAACGTCAGGCATCCGGCAATGCGCACACTTTCAAGCTCACCTTGCTCGGCGATAGCGTACACAGATGCTAACATAAACGCGTCAGCTCATTATGCTGCTACTTCCCGAAGAGACTCACACTGCGTGTGGGCGGCGAAATGAAGTGGAACGACAGAGAGGTCCACTACGCGTAGATTTTCGGTTCCGTACACCTGTGTAAACGACGACCTGTCAGCGGGTTCTCGGACTTCGTAATGGCACGCTCACTGCGAGAGTGGGGTCGACTACACCGCCCTTGCCTCGCGGAAGCATTGAGCATGCTCCCGCTGTGTCTGACACATTATTCCGGAATCAGATGTGCACAAGTGCGCACCACCAGGGGAACTCACGGAAGACAGTTCCATGCGTGTTCCTTATCCAGTCTATCCACGACGCATCAGACGAGGCTGCAGAGACTATCAAAGAGTCTATGCTTACCGCGAATTTCTTCGTCAGTCTGCGAGGCCCTGGATTTGTTTCTTCCGCTGTAATATCAAGATCAATTTAGCTGGTACGTCCGTATGCCGTGAGTGACCCAGCCCACCGATAAGGTCTTTCAGAGGTAACGTCTTCCCAAGTTGACGAGAAAATTTGATTTGCTCGACGCATATATCCAAGTCTGCAGAGCGGCACTGTAAGGAGCGCATCATTTTGAGAGTGTTGTATTACACGTGCCAATATCTCGTTCGAAGTAATGCGGATCCAACTCCGGCTCGACGAGGGCATCCTTGGAGATAGAATGCTGCCCACCAAATTTCAGTAAATGACATCGAGGTCATGACCAGACATACGATAGTCCCTCTGGACCACATGTGGTTGTCCATAGACGACAGTGTCATGTATCGTTTTCCGGGTGTCGGAGGGTCTTCGCCAATCATTCACGTCAGCATCAAGCTTTGGCAGTAGAACACGCACTCACTGGGCGCGGAAAAGAATGAAGGAAGGATGCCAAACTCGTACCCCACACCCGTTCCGGTGCCCGGTCGCAGGCGTTCCAGCGATATGCGATACTGCTCCAGCAGTCCGGGAGGAGTAGATGCCGGGTCGAGATTGTCCACAATCTGCTTCGCTTTCTGGTAGATTGCTTCTGCCTTGGATGTGATCATATCAAGAGTAGCGAAGGCGAACGTGACAATGCCATGGGTGAACAACCCTTTCCCACTGGCACTGTATGACCAAACTTAGAATGAAAGGCGTTGGAAGAGATGAAGCGACGCACTGAAGCTTGATATGCTCGGCCCTGGTGGCGGGATCGCGAAGTGGGTCGGTGGTTTCGTATTCAGCACCATCCTTCAGCTCTGGCAGACCGAGCAATATGTCAGCAATCGTCTTCGCATGTGCACAAAGTGCGGGCCTTACCCCAGCTGATAGTCATGAGAACATGATCCTGCACATTCTCGCCTACGCCAGGCAACTCGATCTTCAAAGGCACACCAATCTTCTCAAGAACTTCTTTCCTTCCGATCCCAGACAGCTCCAGGAGCTGAGGCGATTTCAGCGTGCTGACATGGGCCGGTAAGCAATAGGTCATCACGCATAGAGCACCACCCACCCGCAACTGATGATGACTTCTTTCTTTGCGTTCACGGTAGAGACCACGCCATTCCGCACGAACTCTACGCCCACCGCGGTGAGCTTGCCACCAGATGCGTTCTCCGTAAGGACACGTGTGGCAGTCGCTTCTACGAGGACTGTGAGATTGGTTCGGTCCTTGCTCGGTAGGTAGTATCCTGTAAGTGCATACGTGCGCGTGTGCGTCTCCGGATCGAGGTTGTTGGGTGCAAAATGTACGCCTTTGATCTACAAACAGGATCAACCACGCGAAGATGGTCTTCCAAGAGACGTCACTCACGTCTCCGCTCAGCTGTGAGGGACGTGCTGATGAGTTCTCTATGTTTCACTAAAGGCTTCGGCACGACTGACCGGGTAAGCAGAACGAGGAATACCAACATTATTAAATGTCTGAGCTGCCAATCAGAAAACGGGCAGGATACTGTTGCAGACGGCAAACCTTGTGGACGAGTAGCTCGCTCTCATTCATGAGGGCCGGAAAGGCGAGTTTTACTGGACCTATAGTATGGCGGTCAGGTCCAAGTCCAATACGTATGCCACAGGCTCAGACAAAAGTCACATACCATGCCGTCCAATAGTCTCGTCATCGAAGTTCATATTGAACCGCTCTTTTACCTCAGCGGACGGTTCGACGAAGCTATTTGGTGGTCAGCGTCGCGTCATAGATGTCGATGCTTTGCGCACCCCTCGTTCTTCGCAGCATAGCGCGCATAGTTCTCCCAATTCTATCCAGGGTTTCCCAGACGTTCTATGTCTGCGAACGGCAGTATGAGTAGATGCACAGGACCCCGATGAAGCATCCAAGGACTTGCCGTCAATATCGTCAACGGGTGGCTTGTTCCAGGACATGAAATTGATGGCGCTGCAACTGCCAAGCCCTTTGCCGCTGCAAGAAAGGCACAAGGTCAGTCGAGAGTTTGAGAGCACATCATTTGAATGTGGGACTTGCCGGTTCCAGCCAATGCGGCGGTTATTAGAGTTCTTTTGTTCCACCTGTGAGGAACGGTTAGTATACCTGACGTGTGTCGCCAGAAGACGTACGTACTACAGTGTGCCCCCAGTCGAACCGCTTGTTCCCAAAGTGCACGCCGAAAGATGCCGGAAGAACTGTCACCGGATTCAGCACGATAAATTAAATACTAGCCACGCAGACATACGGATGGCGGCTTCGTTTAGATTAGCTTCCCCTGCCTCCAGGACCAGGACTGTTGTAGCGGGGTCTTCGGTCAAACGTGCGGCCAGGGTTAATCCAGCGGTCTATCAAGGGTTGAGCATCGAAAACCTCCATGGCGCGAACTTGGGGACTTACCCCTCCGCCTGCAAAATCAAAGTATCGCCGCAGTCAGCCTCGTTCTGGTCTGCGCAGAAAGACGACGAACCGACTACGATATAATCAAACACCTTGTTTGCGACGTCTGCTGAAGATGTAGACATGATGTCAGAGTTGACTGCTTTGGTGTATGGGGGTGGGTTTGATATGGACAGAGCGTGAAGTCTCCAGCGAGATCTTGTCGTCTGGGGCAATATAAACGCCGACACAGGCACATACACCTGGTTTTATACGTGTCCGCCTACTGAATGGGACCGTCGTATAACCGCGAGCCGCTGGAACCAGTACGCAGCTTCGGCAGCATCTGTTTCAGAGACACTGCTCGAAGATAATACCAAACTCGACAAATCGATTGTGGTGCATGCATGGTAGAATTACTCCAGAGCTTGGTGTCTGAGTGCTTCGGGGTTCCCGCGCGACGCCCGACGAATACCGTCTATTGCTCCTCCGGGTCTGATGACGTCCAATATGGTCGCATACGGAATATCTTCATACATCGGTGCAGGAATACACCGGTAATTTTGAGGGATTCCTTGTCGGCCCTTGAACATCTCCTCGCGGTAGGGTTATGAACCGTGAGAGAACGAAGGAGTTAGTGACCATGATTCCACCGTCGCGAAAGCCGCCGCGTTCTGCATGCATTGACGCCACTGTTTGACTGCGGGATGATGTCCTTGTCGTGATCGGATAAAGCGCGAACTTTGCCTAGCGAAATTTCATCCTCGATCGATCTTTCGCGTGTGTCGACGGGAGGCTCACTCGCAATGTCGCGCTCGGGCACCCCCGAGCTTGCTCAAAATACGAAGCCCAGTGCTGCATTCCATCAAAGCTGATACCGCCAAGATCGTTGCTTGTCTTGAATGGTAGATTGTACTGCAATTCGGTGACTAGAACCGCCGAGAAGATGCCCTGTTGTGAATATGAACCACGTTATGAGTGCATCCAAAATGCTGGATATGAATTCATGCCATGACTTCGGAATGTATGCACTTACCAAAGTTACGTTGGATTTGAGAAACATAATGTATGGGAGACAAGAGATGACAAGTCTCACACCGCCGAATAAGCGCCCTGAGCGAATCAAGGTTCGAGGATTGTTTGGCGTTGTTTGCGAGGCTTCTCTGGCGCGTTTGGCTAGCGTTGGGTGCTCTCGCTGTTCGACGACTACCACCTCATTCTCCGGACAACCCCCACTATTCTCCGCCAGAATTGCACAACATGTCTCTCTGGGTGGATCTAGTACGTAGATGTTGACAGTCTTTATTCTTCAGTTTTGCTCACAAGCTGTGCAGTATCGTCCGAAGACCCTTGATGACCTGCATTACCACGAGGGTCTCTCCGCTCGACTTCGTTCACTGGTACGTGTACCTCCGTGTACTCAAATGAAACATTTGGATTCCATTGCAAATTATGTTCTGATTTCACCTGTGCAGGCGGCATCCGGCGACTTTCCGCATATGCTGTTCTACGGGCCGTCCGGCGCAGGAAAGAAAACACGGATAGCGTGCACGCTGAGAGAGTTGTTTGGGAAGGGTGTGGAGAAGGTACGCTGTTTACGTGAATGGTCGATAATGACGCGTCTGACGCGTTTTTTCGTGACCGGTAGCTCAAAATCGACCAACGTGTCTTCGTTACTCCTTCGCGGCGAAAGCTAGACGTCAACGTCGTTCAAAGCAACTTCCATCTCGAGATTACACCAAGGTGTGCGTCTTACACTCTGTGCGTGAGGTTGTACTAAAACGACGTGTGTAGTGAAGTGGGCAACTACGACCGAGTAGTCATTCAGGAGCTCTTGAAGGAGATTGCGCAGACGCAGCAAATTGATATCAATGCACGACATCGATTCAAGGGTGCGTGCTATTCCTCATGATATTTGTGCGACACGCTGATCTTTGGCCTCTTCAGTCGTTGTCATTAACGAAGCCGACTCACTGTCACGCGACGCGCAGGCAGCGCTCCGTCGTACCATGGAGAAGTACATGTCGAATATGCGGATCATCTTGTGTGCAAACAGCACAAGCAAACTCATTGCCCCAATTAAGAGTCGATGTCTGCTCATCCGTGTTGCTGCTCCAACAGAAGACGAGGTCCGTCCGAACCTCAGCAAATATTCGATCAATTGCATGTCTGACATCATATATGCATCATACCCGACTTAGATGGTGAAGGTGATGAACCACGTCGCAGAGCGGCAGGGTTTCAAGATACCCGACGGTGGCGAAATTGCGCGGGAGATCGCAGATGACGCGAACGGCAACCTGCGCAAGGCACTACTCGTATTCGAAGCTCTGAAGATGCAAAGGTAGCGATTCCTTGCGGTCTACGTGCAGTCTTCCACTCGTACATGCTGACCGGTTTGTCTAATGTAGCGTCACCCTAACCGGGCCACTCAGTATTGCAAAACCGGACTGGGAGACTTATTGTCAAAAAGTCGGCGACATGATCATTCAGGAGCAGTCGCCCACTCGCGTCATGGAAGTTCGTGCGAAGCTGTACGAGCTCCTTAGTCACTGCATACCACCAACCATCATTCTCAAAGTGCGTACCGAGAGTGTTCTGCCCGTCGTCGACGTACTTACGATTAGCTGCAGACAATAGCCGACCGAGTAGTGGAGAAAGTTGACGAGACGCTGAAGGCCGACATAATGCACTGGGCTGCCATTTACGTGCGTCGCATATGCCATCTGATCTGACTGGTTCTGACTTCAGCTTCACCTACAGGAAGTACGCATGCGCGCCGGCAACAAGAAGATCTTTCACCTAGAAGCATGGGTCGTCAAGGTCATGAGCCTGTACAAAGTGCGTATCGATACCAAGATACACCGACCCGAGGTGCTGACTATTTCATCTGTGCAGCAATTCTTCTTCGACATCGACATGAGCGGGTTCGACTAGTTTCCGCCCCGTACACCTGGACTTCAACGTTCTGTATCATACTATCGCCTGTACTGACTACTAGTGACACCTGATCGAATATACCCGCGTTCAAACCGCTCGTGCGGCCCGAGAAGCCACCTGGATAATTAACCTGAAAAGCCTGGATTAAAGACCCTAGTATACATTCCGATTCTGTGTTGTCTCCATTCATTGCGTAGTTCACCGCTTGATGAAGTGAACGAGCTCTTTCTGCAGCTGGCGCTGTCTCCGTGCCTTCTCGAGGTCGTCTATGCTCCTCAGCTCGAATACGACGTCCCTGGTCTTGCCAAAGTACACCTGGTAGCACAAGAAGTTAGGGACCAGAAGGGAGTTCGACGATAAAACGCAAGTACCTCATGCAGCAAATTACGCATCTTGATCTCCATATCCTCAATCATGCGCCCGACGTTGGTGATATGTGTAGTGTGCTCTTGCAAGGGATGATCCTGCTCATTCTGTTATATGGAGACAACCAACCCAGTCAGTAAGTCGCGCGTGCTCGGTGTACCTGACGCGTACCTGTCTAGTCATACTTCCGCTCAGCGTAACCTCGCCGTCGCGGGTCGTATCCACCTTATCGTCGTTCTTCGCTTTAGACCCGCGATGGACCATGGACAGCATTATCGTCGAGGTGAGCTTGTAGTGAGCTTGCCGTCCGCGCTCCGCAGTCTCGAAGACGTGGATCGAGTCCCAGGAGCCTGACGGCTCCGATGGTGACGAGGAGTTCAGCGCTGAGGGGGCAAAGTTAGACAGAAATCTGGGAATTCGGGCACTGGGTAGCACACATTTCTTGAGCAGCACCACGCCAGCGAATCCGCCGTCTTCGAGATCCCACAAGAAAACAGACGACACGCCTCCTTCGTAGTACCTGCGGCGCGCAGCACGTAAGAAATCAACATGTACGCATCGAAGGGAAATCACGCACATCTCTCGGTAGGTATCAAACGCTTCATTGGCTATGATCTCGAGCTTGCGAAGCTTGGGCGTCGGCAGTGTCCCGTCGTCGAGTGGAGGGTCGTACTCGTTCGACCACGGCGAGCTGGCGCACGCGGCTGATCAGCACACTCGCATGCTCGTTCCAAAGACCTGTGGCGATTCATGGATCGGTGGAACTCACCGGTAGCTCTCCCCGTCTCTGTTGTAATCGCAGGCCAGGTACTCCCTCCCAGTCGCGCGGTCCATCATCACTTTCAGCGGCTGGTCGACGCTGCCCAGCAGATCATCCGCGTAATCTGGGCACATCCCCACAAGTGCGGTGACGTTCTCCTCCACCTCTGTAGGCGGAAGACGCCGCATAAGATCCAGCATTGAGTCTACAAGGTCTGTCATGTCGGAGGTCGCTGATGTCTCAGGAGGGACTGGATGGGGAGGATGTACTCAGACGGCGTGTAGCTAGCGTGTCCGAGGCAGTCAGAGACCTCCGAACAACAGAAAGATGCGAGAGATAGATGTTGGTCGTTGACAAAGCGGCGAGGGATCTGCGCGATGACGGTCTTGAAGCAAGAGCCCTGACTCGGCGTCAAGGTAGGGTAGGCGTCTACACGAGTGTGATCGCCTCCACATAGTAAACCCTTTGAATGGGAACATATCATGTTATATCAACAAAGCTGAACAGGCAACTAGGATATCTATGTCGTCTTTGTCTCTGTGGTGGATGCTGTAGTCTCAGGCTTTGTTTGGAGTCGCCCTTCCCCCTCCTTGAAGCCTGGCTCCTCCGTCTTCGCGATCTCCATCACGTTGAATTTTTGCAGGCGATAATAATCTCGAACGATCCCAACACCACATACGCTCTGTATAAATGTCAGAACTAATATTTTAAAGCAGCAAATCGCGTACCTTAAAAATCTCGATCAATATGAAGACGTCTGGGTTGGTCAAATCCACTTTATGTCCTAACGGAACGGATTTTGCAACCTCGTCAACAATCTGTGAGCGAGTGAGCGTATTATGGTTCCGAATGCGCAGTTCGATTTTGTACTGTCAACAAAATCAGTGTTTAGCCAGAGAGTAGGATGAGGAAACCTACAGAAAAACTTGTCCCGTCTTCCTCTTCCAAAAATGGCTGCAAAAGTTTGGTGCATGCCGCTGTGATCTCGGGGATATTGGTGGGACAAGTAACCGATATCGGTGTCAATCGTTGCGCGTATCTATACAAATCTCGATATCTGGGCACTCTCAATAAGTACTTGACGGAAAGCGTACCGTGTCTTAGTGACCCCCGAAGTCATGATGTTGCCGACATGTTTTACCACGAGCTGTACAGGATCCACAGGCGGTTTGCAGGCGATAACGACAACTAGAAAATTTGAGTCAGTGTGATTTGTAAATGCTTCGCGAAGTACGCACAGCAAGGTGTATTTGTCTGGCAATTAGCTGAGCGCATGATTAGCAGAGATATACGATGCAGCACATGAGAACATACCGAACCTTTGCTCTTTGCGCGGACGCTTCATCGACGACATCTCTTTCGCAATCTGCTTCTCAATGTCGCTGCCCCCGTCATCGTCTGAATCGCCGTTCGCGTTCGCGTTATCTTGGTCGTCTGCATCGCCAGGCCAAAGCTCCGCTGCTAACTGGTAGATCATCACATACAGGTTAGTACGGCCAACACGAGGTGATGAGAAAAGGCTTGCGTGCTCAAACAGCTCGTACAGCTCCCCCACAGTCTGCTTCTCCTTCCCTCGTACACAGGTGACCCATACACTTGGTCCGCCTATGTTTGTATTTTGAATCGGGGTACCGTCCTGAGCGGAAATCAGCACTCCAGTGGTAGCAATGAACAAAAATGAGGCCGTGTACCTGCCGAAACCGCCGTCTTGGCTTGTCTCTTGCGTCGGTTTTGCGTTTTTCTCCAGACATACTCGAGAGTCGAGATGATTGACGTTCAAAGCAGAGTTTTAGCGCCGATCGCGTTGAGGCTTCCGGGCTTATTCCGGGCGGACCGGACCGCTCCTTGACTTGTTACTTTGTCTACGTTCGTATGGGCGCAGTCGATATTCCAACTTCTAGGGCCGCAGCTGCACCGCGATACGCTCGCATCAACGTATCCAGTGCCTCTGTGATGAACATTCACAGCGAGATAGCGAAACTAAACTCTCCTCCTCGCAGTACTTAAACTCGCGCCGTCGGTGGTAAGTCAGCAGTTCAAAGTCGCGGACGCCCTCCTGAGTCCTGCAACACTCACTCCTCGCTTACACCTTCCTAGCAGCCCGAAGTTATAAGTATGTTACGTATAATCGCGAACACCATCCTCGCGGTGGTCGTGCCTCCGGTTCTGCTGGTTCTGTATCGTGTGGGCCCATTACTGTGGCATAGCTTCCGTAGCCCGCTTCGTCGTCTGCAAGGCCCCGTTCCAACCCACTTCCTTTTCGGAGGGTTGAACGAGCTCGCCAGCGCAGACGGCGCTGCTTTCGAGGCGCGGTGGCTCGCGGCATACGGGCCCACAATGGGTGTTCCGAGCTTCTTCCACGTACGTGATGTCTTGCTTATCCTTGGCCAGCATCTTAACTTTCGCTTGCTGTACGCTTAGGAGCGAGTTCTGTTAACTATAGACCCGCGGTACGTATACGAACTTTCTCCATATATGAAAGAACCGCGTCCTGACACGCACACGTCCGTCCAGCGCGCTCAACCATATCCTCACACAAACCGCGGTCTACCAGAAGACGGAAATGACGCGGTACGGGCTGAGTCGTATCGTCGGGCCTGGTGTGTTGATCGCGGAAGACGAGCAGCATCGCAACCAGCGGCGCGTTATGAACCCGGCCTTTGGTCCCGCACAGATAAGGGAGCTCACGACGGTCTTCCTCGAAAAATCTCTGTTGGTGAGTTTCCCGTATATCGCTGCAACACCCTCCCCACCCACTGACACCCGACCACATGCAGCTCAAAGACACATGGATGGCCGAGTTAAGTAAGACGGACGAGTCCAGCATTACAGTTGATGTACTCTCGTGGCTCGGCCGAGCTACACTCGATATCATCGGCATTGCCGGTCAGTGTTCTCTCTTTCTGTCTTTGAACTCTATATGTATATCTAAACCCAAGTTGTCTGCGCTCTCTTCAGGCTTCAACTATCATTTCGATGCAATTGCCGGAAATGGAACTGCCAACGAGCTATGCAACGCGTTCAACTCCATCTTCGGTATAAAGCCAACGTTCTTCACGATCGTGCAAGCCCTGTTCCCCGTGTTTCAAAGAATTGTGCGTGTGACGTGCAGGCATCACGCCGTGATCAGCCTCAAATCCCCGTGGCAACAGCTGATCACTACAATAGCATACGCAGCAAGATCGCGATATCGAGCAATCGCAGGCCGTCATGCGCCGCATCGGCATGCAGCTCATCGCCGAGAAAAAGGCTACCATCCTTGCCGAGATGGACGTGTCTAGCAAGCGCGGAAAGGACAGCGTACAAGGCCGTGATCTGCTCACGCTCTTGCTCAAAGCGAACATGGCAGATGATATTCCGGAGCACCAGCGTTTGACAGACGACGAGGTGCTTGCGCGTAAGTGTATCAGACCATCAAACCGTCGCAGCTATTGATAGCCTACGACTAGAGGTGCCGACATTCATGGTCGCGGGTCATGAGACGACGAGCACAGGTTTGACGTGGACGCTATTCGCACTTACTCAATGCCTCGATGTCCAGTCCAAGCTGCGAGAGGAAGTCTGTGGTATCGACACCGATACCCCAAGCATGGATGCTCTTGCGGCACTGCCGTACCTCGACAAAGTGGTGAAGGAGAGCTTAAGGCTGTACGCGCCTGTGCCGATGACAGACCGCGTGGCAATGAAGGACGACCTGATTCCGGTAGGCACGCCGTATGTGGACCGCCAGGGGAAATTGCAAGACCACATCGCGTACGTACGTCCAGAAAGATATTCATCGCCCTTCTCACTTGTATTCCATTATCAGCATCGGCAAGGGCGACAAGATTCTGATCCCACTCCTCATGATGAATCGTTCGAAGTTTTTCTGGGGCGAAGATGCACTGGAATTTCGGCAAGTGTTGCTTCTCATCTCTGCTCTATTAGCTTCTCATCACTTGTCTTGGCTAATAGACCTGAGCGTTGGGACAATCCACCCGCCGTGACCGCGAGCATTCCCGGCGTATGGTCAAATCTTATGTCTTTCCTCAGCGGTCCGCACGCCTGTATCGGCTACCGGTTCGCACTCATAGAGTCCGTACATTCCTTCTACCCTCTATACCGTCCATACACTAATGACTGGCCCACCAGGATCAAGGCACTGCTGTTCACTCTGATACGCGGGTTCGAATTTGAGCTTGCTGTGCCTGCGAACACCGTCAAACCACGCAGGGCGATGATTGTACAGCGGCCCGTCGTAGAACACGAAGGCGAGGAGACGATTCAGATGCCACTTATAATCAGGCCGCTCGTCGAACGCGAGCTGTGACTTTTGAAGCCCGAAGTAGTTTGGGTTTGGGTTCGGTGTGTCCATGTCTTTGTACAGATTCGCGCAGATATTACAAAAGTCACATTATGACCGCAGTCAAGCTGTGAAGAGGCAATTTCACCAGCCGCGGAGTGCTGTTCACAGATAGAGACGTAGATGATTCGACCGGGAGGGCGGGCTCCTATCTAGCCCAACGCACTGAAAGACGATGACAGGGTTCCGACTTCTTTGTGATCATGGATCGTTCGTTTGCACGTTATAGTACTTGCCACCCTTCATGGATCTTCTCACCGGGTTGGACGCCGAGATCCCCTACCGCGGGATGAGATTTCGAAGCCGGGCGAGTCGTTGTTCGACAGAAATAATGTATTCGTCTAGTTCGACAACTGTGGGCGATGCACTGTCAGTCAAAAACACTGCGAGGGAAGAACTCTGACACATGTAACGAAATAGCGTACCTTCGTAAGGCCAATTAGCATCTATTGTTATCGGAGAAGGGTCGATGCTGAACGACCATTTTACTTTGCGACCTTTGTTTGTCGCTTCCCAGCCATTCTCATCCACGTCCTCATTTACTTCCACCTCTTCCTCCCCTTCCCCGGAATCCTCAGTGCCACCGTTCGATCGCGTGTCCGAAAATTCTTCTTCGTCCTCGTCAGCGTCCGGCACAGTATGGAACTGAACGATCTTCCAAGTGGCTTTGTATTTTGGACCGATGCGATCGAGCTGATGCAATATCGGCACTGCGTCATCATCGCCATATACCTCGAAGTCATCGCAGGAGACGCGAATGGAGCTCGAGCTTGAACGAAGATTCTTGCACCAGGAGGTGACCTTGTGTAGCTCGGTGAAGTTCGTGATATCGGACTTTCCGAAGACAACCACGATATCTCTGACATTCATGCAGAGTCCGGGTTTTAGGATGTTTGCGAGACGTCGTAGATTCCTAGGATGAGCGATCGAGAGGGAAATGACGGCAGATGTCTGGTTGAGGAACTCGAACAGCTCCATGACTGTTGAATCTGTAGCCTTATGCATAGATACGGAGTCGAGGACGACCTCGATTGAGAGTGTTTGCAGATTAGTCATCGGAGACCTCTTCTTCAACTCTGTGAGGGTGTTTACCACGGCTTGAAAGATCTGTGTCCGGTCGCTGAAGACAAACGAATATCGCTTGTTACTAGAAGATACTACTATGCGGCCCGGGTCTCGTCGGAAGTCGTGTGTCCCGAACGAAAGATCGAGGTGTGTTGCATTGTCAAATGCGCAGGTTGGGAAGTACTGGCATTGGACGATAACCGAGATCGGGAACTTCTTCAACATTTGCTCCTGATCCTCCTCAAAATTCTCGGGATATCCCCAGAGGACGTTGACGTCGAGCATGAATTGAGTCATGCTTTGTGGTAAATTCACCGCCTCCAGAAACCGGGTTGCGAAAGGCAGGGGAGCTTTGAGCTCCAAGGAGTTCAGACGCGGAAGACTGAGAGGCTCGAGGCAACAATCTCTTGGCTTCGGTTCCCACCACGGGTTGACCTGCACGAGTCGAAGGTATCGGAGACAAGGCGCCAAGGACCGTAGGGCAAGGCGAAAGTCCCCGGTGTCACCGTCCACTTCACTAAGTGTGCTGCAATTCATGTCGAGATTCGTAAGAGCCGTGTAGTTGCCCGCGCTCCAGGCCGGCCTGCAGTGATAGAATTCGGCATGGTGGAGACGGGGAGTGTGAAGTTCGATCAGGTAAAGCGGATGTAAATCATCGAATTGGCGGCCATTCAGCCGAACGGTATATCGCTGCAGAATCGGCAGTGTTTGCTGGAACAACCAAGACGCGTGAGAGCACACATCTGAGGTTGACACAGACAGTTCTTGTATTCTTTCAAGATATTGAGCGACTATAGCTAGCCTCCAGTCCTTCGCGCCACGAGCATGGTGACGCGTGTGCATCATCCATTCGAGTTTGAGACCGCACGACTGGCTTCGCTGGAGGAAAAGCCGAGCTAGGCTTTCAGATGCCTTCGAGAGGTCCACATGCCTCCATAACGCCCCGCAGTCGAGCGCAACGCTCCTCCATGCAGAGCATGTATGAGAGAGGACAAGCAACCTATCCCGGCGTACTCCCCAGTTCTTACTTTTGTCAAGAGTGTCTTCGAATATTCTCGCGAGGATCTCGTCGGGTACGTTGTTGACCGCGCAGAAGGAATTCTGCACGACCGCCATTTCTTGTAGGAGGTTGCGTGCCGTGGACGCAATGCAATTCACGCCCTGAAGGACTGTGTCGCGGTGCTCAGCGATAATTCCCCACTTGACATCTAAGGAATTTCGCCCGCGCACAAGGTCGTTACTACCATGACAAGGAAGTGAGCGACACGGGAGAGGAAACCGAAAATCGACTGCTGACCATGCTGCGGTAGAGCAATTCGCTTTCAATGACTGTAGAAAGCTCTCAAAATCATACGCCATGCCTTGACGGGCTATTCGAATTACGAGAACAGAGATGAAGATCGTTGACGGTTTGTGGCGAAATGGGACCACGAAAGTTCGGGACAAGATGCGTAGCGCCCGTCCTTCGAACTGAACGCTGAGATGTCCCTCGGCGATGCCACAAGTTGCAACGAATCCTACACGACTAACAAACCGTATCTACTCCGCAATAGGCTCACAGCGCTCTGCGTTGAATTCACTACTTACACGCCAGTTTCTCACTGGTTCGTGACCCCGGCCCGGTCGTATCAAACTCGCAGAGTGGTACGTACAGAGTGGTACGCCAGCCCTCCCAAGGCGCCACGCGCCCTACCGCATCTTTCGACCCTTCCTAGATGCTCAACATGTTTCGTGTCATAGCGAGCATTATTTTCGCAGTGGTCGTGCCTCCGCTCTTGCTAATTCTATATCGCGTGGCGCCCATGATATGGGGAGCCATCCGTAGCCCGCTTCGCCGCCTCCAGAGCCCACCTCCAAGCCACTTCTTCCTCGGAGCGGTGAATGAGATTGTAGACGGGGAGAGCTCTGCTGTAGAGCAGCGATGGCTTATGGAGTATGGGACCACGATTGGCGTGCCGGGCTTCCTTCGCGTACGTTCTATCTTGCTCAGAGCTAACAGTAAATACCATCTAAACCATATGCACCGTATAGGAACGATTTTTACTGACTACAGACCCGCGGTACGTATACGATGACGCCGGACTCGTGATGAATGGCAGATACTTACAGCGTGTACTGGCTCGTGCGGTCGCAAAGCGCGCTCAATTACGTCCTCACACAAACCGCGGGGTACCAGAAGACCGCAGTGACGCGGTACGGGCTGAGCCGCATCGTTGGACCTGGTGTTTTAATCGCCGAAGGCGAACAGCACCGCAATCAGCGACGGGTCATGAACCCCGCCTTTGGGCCCGCACAGATCAGAGAACTGACGGCGGTCTTCTTCGAGAAGTCTCTGCTAGTACGTTCCGCGTACCTCCTCTCGATGCTATCCTCACCTGTGAGCGAACTCAGCTGAGGGACACTTGGATGGCCGAGATTAGCAAGGTAGATAAACCCAGTATTACATTGGACGTGCTCTCGTGGCTCGGTCGCGCCACACTCGATATCATCGGAATTGCCGGTAAGCTTCTGCTACCCGTCTTTCCACCGTACGGACGTACTAAATTTATTGGTATCGTGCAGGGTTTAACTACCATTTTAACGCCATCGCGGGTGATGAGACTTCCAACGAGCTACGCCAGGCGTTCAACTCCATTTTCAGCACGAAGCCGAGTTTCTTCACGATCGTGCAAGCGCTGTTGCCCGTCTTCCGAATAATTGTGCGTGTGACATGAAGACGTCGGTTCGCCGCTAGCATAGAATATACAGTCTACTGACTATTCGAGTAGCATACGCAGGAGAACCGCGACACAGAACGATCGCAGGCCGTCATGCGCCGCATTGGAATGCAACTCATTGCGGAGAAAAAGGACGCGATCCTCGCCGAGATGGACGCGTCGAGAAAGCGTGGAAAAGACAGCGTACAAGGCCGAGACCTGCTCACTCTCCTGCTCAAGGCGAATATGGCAGACGACATACCGGAGAGCCAGCGATTGACGGATGATGAAGTGCTCGCCCGTAAGTGCGTTCTATCGTCAAGCCACCGCCCACAACTTAGGTTGTGGCTAGAGGTGCCGACATTCATGGTCGCGGGCCATGAGACGACGAGCACAGCAGTGACATGGACGCTCTTTGCACTCACCCAGGCCTCCGATGTCCAATCGAAACTACGTGAGGAGCTTCGCGGTGTCGGCACCGACACGCCAAGCATGGACGTACTCGCAGCACTGCCATACCTCGATAAAGTCGTCAAAGAAAGCTTGAGACTGCATGCACCCGTGCCGATGACGGAACGCCTCGCAATGAAGGACGACCTTATACCTGTGAGTACACCATATATGAATCGCCACGGCATACCGCAAGATCATATCGCGTAAGCATTGCTGCATGTCCGCCCAAATCTTCACCCCATACTCACTTCTGTTGAATTGACAGCATCGGCAAGGGCGACAAAGTCTTGATCCCGCTCCTCATGGTGAATCGTTCGATAGCTTTCTGGGGTGAAGATGCTTTGGAATTTCGGTTAGTATTATATCTAGCCGGTGGTATGAAAAGGCTCGCTGATAGTGTGGCGTTGCAGACCTGAACGCTGGGACGACCTGCCTGATGCGGCCGCTAGCATCCCTGGTGTGTGGTCCAACATCATGTCCTTCCTCGGCGGCCCGCACGCGTGCATCGGATACCGCTTCGCGATCATCGAGTACGCTCATTCTCGTCTTCGGGTATATTCAACGCCCAAATACTCACGATCGTCTTCGCAGGATTAAAGCGCTGTTGTTCACGCTTTTACGCAGTTTCGAGTTTGAACTCGCTGTGTCTGCGGATGCTGTCAAGACGCGACGGGCAATGATCGTGCAGCGACCTGTCGTCGAGCACGAAGGCAGCGAGACGGACCAGATGCCGCTCGTGATTAAGCCGTGTGTCGGACTTCACGCCGCATCATGATAGTATGGTACGGTGCTGAGCGTAGAGTCGTATCGCGTCCTGTCCAGATTATTTTAGATTTAGAAAACAATCAAGGCTATGCGACTTACTGTCCGATTTGAAGTTATGGGTACTGGTAACGACTCTAACGAGTCCAAAATGTCAGACTTCGAGGTTCAGTGTCAGTTCTGCTGTAAAAAAAGCAAAACTATGCCACGTACCCGGGTTGAACGAGTGACCTTCGCATATGCACCTCGACGAGTTGATTATACAAGTGCGACGCGCTACCACTACGCCAACGCGGCTTTACCAGTTCTCCTTCCGTGGTAGCCACGAGTCTCTGCTTGCATCCGGAAAGCAGAGGACATCCGAGCGCAGGGCTTTACAAGAGACATGAGACGACGTAAGAACAAGTATTGACCCTGTTGAAGAGTTCTGAGGTGTGCATCACGATCTTGGTGATATCCAACGTGTCGCACCCCGCGGGTGGCCATACTCACAGCATGATGCGTTCATCATGACTGGACATCGAACTCCTCGTCAATAGCGGAGAGGAGGTCCAGCATCTGCCTCGATGTTTCAGTATACTCGCCACAGAAACAAACAACAGGAAACATACCAGCTGATGACGCTTCTCAGCCAGGCGCTTGCCTTCTTCCGTCTTCAGCTGCTCGCGGATGTGCAGGAGCTTGTCATAGAAATGGTGGATCGAAGTGTTCTCATGTGCCGGGTCCTCTGGCGGAGCATGCAGCGGGCTGCGGATCAACCGTGCGTCAGAAGCCGCGCGATCCTCGAGGCGTGCCAGCCGTGCCAGCTCACCGGTTCACGGATGCGCTGTACGCAGCGCAACGCAGGATGCCTATCCGACGCGTCGCGAATCAGGCAGAAGCTCCGTGTCGAAGCCGTCAATGATTTGCACGCACCAAAAGCGCCGATGGCGTCCAAGCGGTCGGCGTCCTGCACGCAGTGCAGCTCGACGCACTCGCGGTGCCACGCTTCGAGCTTCCCGGCCTCGCGCAATTTCTTCTCGGTGCTCCAGGATACGTTGGTCACGATCCGCGCGATGGCGGCGGCCCGGCCGTCCTGCACGAGGTCGACGCCGTGCTCGGCGGCCGCGCGCTGGAAAAAGGGCAGGAAGAACGCGTACGGGTCGGCGGCCTGCGCCGCGGAGACGTATTTTTTGTCGAGCACGTCGTGCAGCAGCGCCGCGAGCTCGACGGTGAGTAGGTCAGGCTTGCGCAGCGTGCTATCTGGCGACGCCCAGAGCCCGCGCGCGAGATGCAGCGCGTTTTTGCGCACACGTTGGACTTGGGGGCAGGGGGTCAGACGGGGCGTCGAGCACGAGAATCAGCGCGACTGACCATGGAACGCATCGTGAGACGGGTCGTACCTCGCCATGGTCTCCACCATGAGCTTTTCCGCGGCCGCGATGACTTTCGCCTCGCTCTGCGAGGGGTACGCGGTGTCCAACGTGCTCGCCATTGCCGTCGGCGATTGAGAGCGAAGGGTCCGGGAACAAGTTTTGCGTGCGTGGCGCCGGCCAAGTGAGACGCGTTCCGCGAGCAGCCAACGCACCGGGCGCCAAACACCCTGCCTACAGAACACCATGGTCCTCTCTCGACGACGGACGACCCTCGCCCTCGCGCTCCTCGTCGCCCTCGCGCTGGGCACCGCTGTCGTCGCGCAGTCGGAGAAGACGACCGTATTGCTGGTGAGCACCGCTATTTTCCCATGCACGTGCGCCGCGTCGCTGCAATTAAGCACCGGCCTTCGCAATATAATTTGCCCTTCATCGTTGACTGACGTGGATCCCTTCGCCGTCCGGTGTGCCAGGACTCTGAAATTGCACGATGCGAACCGGTCAAGCAGCTCGGCAAGCTCAAGGTCGAGCTCGAGGCGGGGCAGTCGCCTATAATGCGCACAGTGTTTGGAATACTGTTTCCATTTGGGCCTGGATGGAATTCTGGTGCGTACTGCTCTTTTACGGCACGTACGTGTATACTGAGTCAAGGTTACTGGCCAGTGCTCGGGACCTTTTACATCAGCTCGTAAGTGCACATGAACGCTACGATCAAGTGGGAGTTAATGACACGATTGGGACAACCGCAGGGTACCAAATTTTATCCTGGCGTTCATACCCGCGGAGATCAACCCAAACACCCTGAATACGATGACTGCCTTCGCGGTACGCTTCCAGAAACGCTGTGTGAACTGCTAATGCGAGCTGAATTGGCTGCAGACCGGCGGGCTCTTGTCTGACGTATTCCTGCACCTGGTGCCGCATGCGTTCATGGGAGAGCATCAGGACGGCGGCGTTCACTTCGTCATGGTCCAGGAGAAACGCAACATCCTCATCGGGTACGTACTAGCCTCCTTCGCCCGCGCCTCCACCTGATTTTCCGCGCGTGTGGCAAGCTTGGGTATCTTCATCGGCTTCGCGTCGTTCTTCGTCATGGAGAAGACGCTGCGTGTGCTCGGCGCCGAAGACGAGGGTCACTCGCACAGTCACTCGCACTCCCACGCAGCGCCAATCGACGCACATGCGTCGGGTGTCTCTGCCGCGCCAGAGGCAAACGGGCTGAAGTCGCGCAAGCCGCAGAAGGGCGACAGCCAAAGTGGGGTGGCTGAGCAGGAGAAGGCGGTCGAAATCGCGCCGCACTCGTCAAAATTGTCCGCGTACCTGAATTTATTCGGCGACTTCGTGCATAACATGTGAGCGGTCCCGGTTTATCATGCATGTGAACGGTTGTTGACCGCTTGATTGCAGCACTGATGGACTCGCGTACGTATCGCTCTCTCGTGCTACGGCGGTTCTAGCTGACCCATTCGATCAATTCTAATGCGACATGTTTTTGATTATAGAATGGCGGCGTCTTTCTACTCATCACCCTTGATTGGGGCGACGACCACCCTAGCCTGCTTTGCCCACGAGATACCGCACGAGATCGCCGACTACTCGATTCTGGTCCGCAGTGGGTTTACCAAGAAACAAGCCATGCAATCGCAGTTCCTGACAGCTGTCGGCGCGTTCGTGAGTCTCGCCCCTGCTGCCACCGGTGCTTGGTCCCTGACGTCAAGTTCCCTCCGCATGCTTTCCCTCGCACCATCCCCTATGCACTTGCCCTTGTTCCTCCGTGGTAACCCATATTCTGATCTCGCCTGGAATACAATGCGGCGTTAAAGATCGGGTGAGAACCTGCGCTGCCCTACAGACAGTTTGCCGCATACTGAATTAGTCCACCGTTGTTATTGCGAGCAGCACGTTCATGGGCATCGGAATCCACAACCTATCATCTTCGGGCGGAGTTGACGACGAGGCCACAGACCTTGCCGCTGCGGTGAGGCAGACTGCGTCCGGGATCCTGGGGACCACGGTGCAGCTGGCAGATCTGGTACGCTTCTCTGGCTGTTGTGCCCCTTCTTGGTCTCACTGCGAGTCATGCGTGCGCAAACGTGCATTGACGTGTAGGTTATACCATTTGTAGCGGGAGGGTTTATGTACATTGGCGCTGTGGCGGTGTTGCCAACGTACGTATGGCAGTCTGGGCTACTCCGTCCCGTTCTGACCGAAGTCCGTCACAGGCTGCTGCAGGAGAGCAAGAGCGGCAAGCAGGCGTTGCGCGAGGTACGTTGTCTGGGCTATAGCGGTTGCACACGACATTGATGCGATGCGTCCGCCCACAGTTTGCAGCTATGGCGTTCGGTGTTCTCTGCATGTTCCTCGTGGCGTAAGCAGCTTTATCTGCACGATCGAATCTCGCTTGCTCACTGGCTCACTGTGCAGATGGAACGAGTAGACGCGCCTTGGTATGAATGGTCGCTGGTGTCAAAGTGCTGTCTGATTGAGTCGTGTGACCACGTTCTCGTCGTGCGCACGGGTGGGTGTGCGGTCGTGAGACCAGGATCAGCGGGGCCGGGGGAGGCGTTGTGACAAAAACGGGAGCTGGGATGCTCTGGCGGATGCGCGTGTGTATCGCGTGCAGTGTTGAGGGTGTGGATGTTGTTGTGCAGGATTGACGGAACATGTGTCGGCGTTCATTAACGAGGGGATCACGAGAAGCTGATGCTGGCGCGGCTTCGCGATCTTCCCTCGAGACGACGTCAGCCGCGAGGGACGCGTTAGAGTCTGTTCTAGTCTGTTTTATATATTTTGTGTGCCGTGTGAGAGCAGTATGTTACGAAAGGAGGGCAGCGAGCATGTGCGCACGGACGAGCTAGCGAGTTGACAGATACACGATCAAAGGGATGTGGTCCGAGTGTCCCGCAGGCCGAGGAACGTGCGCACGTAGATTGGCTTGCCCCCGTTCCTCGCTGTGCCCCTCACAGCCCATGGCGGCCTCTCCAGCGGAACGACGGCCGCAAAAAAATCACGTCGGCTGCGGCAGACGAGGATTATTCCAGCAGACCGTTCCATTTCCTCCTCCGTCCATTTCCTGCGCTTGAACCAGACCCTCGCCTCTCGTCTGACCCTCATAAACCCCTGAACATCCTCCCGTCTTCATCCACACCCGGTCGTGTGCCTCCCACTCATCCCGGCATTTGCCCCCCGCCTCAGGCCTTTTCCTGTGAGCTCAGGAACCTTCTCGACCCAACCCCCTCCGACGCACTCATCCTCCGACTTTCATCAGCAACCAGAGTCTCCCTCGTCGTTCTCTTACCCTCTCAACCACCGCCGGCAAACCAGCCCCGCGAGGGTGTCTAATACTACCACGTCAGTCACCCCCAGCTCCTTTCGAACCAAACTTTGTCTCATAAGCGTTCCAATTCAGTCATCCGTCGCCCCTCTCGGCCACCGACCCCTCCAACCGTGCTCTCGCCTTTCCCACTCGCCATGAGCAGTAATTCCAACAACAAGGGCCGGTCAACACCCCGCGTCGTTTGCTGTGCAATCCCAATATCGCGCGCCGCCGGAAAGGTGCTCGTAATAACAAGTAGAAAACGGCCAGACAACTGGGTCTGTGAGTGACATGCCGCATCCGTTCGTCCTCGTACCCCCTCTGCCGACCCACCCCTGCTACGCGTCCCCTCTTCTCCGTCGTCACGTCCGTTGCTGACAATTTTCTACGTCGCGTTTTGCACGCTTCCCAACGATCCAGTACCAAAAGGAGGATGGGAGCCCTCAGATGGGGTGCTAGAAGCAGCAGCCTCAAGAGAAGCCTTGGAAGAAGGTCTCACCATTTATCCTTAACCTATCCCCAATCCTAACGCGCTCCTCTCCCTCTCCCTGCGTCTCCTCATGCCTTACCTGTTCCCTGTTTATGCAGCGGGTGTGCGCGGCACCATCACACGCTTCGTGACGACCATTCCGTCCGCCTCGTCGACGTACCACTTCTACGAGCTCGACGTCGCCGGCCTCGATCAAGACTGGCTCGAAAAGAAGGAGCGGAGGAGGGAGTGGGTGGACTATGCCGAGGCGTACAAGAGGATCGCGTGGAAGGCGGAGCTCGCGCAGGGCCTCGCGCTGTCCTCGCTCGCCCCGCGGCGGTGAGCGGCCCCCGTCGCGTCGGCGGCGGTCCCTGTCGACGTCGCCGCCCCTGCACCACCGGCCGTCGCCTGCGGGCCCTGTCCTGCGCAAAACCCGGTCGTGGTTGGCTCATGCGCCCTCGTGCGTCGACGGACCCCTGCGCAATAACCCACCCGACCCGCCGACACGTCCATAATCCGCTGTCCACCATCGATCGCTTCGCTACCATTTCGCACGCATGTCCCTCATCTAGAGCCCCGTATACTTCACACCTACCGTTTTCGCCCGCCCATCGTCGCAGTGCATATCCTAGTCCACCCCGCTATTCGCATTGAGCCGCACGTTATATTCCCGACGAACCACCACCACTCACACGCACGCACCGGTGTAGACATTGTTGACCCTCCTGGCGGCTGGTTCAGCTATCCTGTACACTAGCTTCTCGTCGACCTATTCGACCCTATTTTTTTCTTGCCCTCGGTAGTATAGAGCACACCGTTTAGAAAACCGGCCCACCTGGTGATAAAGCATGATTACCCGAGCACCTGAATAGGAGCGTTCTGGGGCGCGTACGCGTGAATCGCTGGTCTCTGTTCCTGTCCGTGCCAGCTGATATTTCTCTTCATTTACAGGAAATACGCATGTGCAGCCGGTGGCGATGGAGACCGTCGCGCTGCGCCAGCTGCCGGCGCGCTCGCGAGCCTTCTCATGATGGTGACCTTTGGCGCCTAATAGCCCCGGTGAGTCCAGCACTGAGCACCTCGGCGCAAGCCTGCCGTTTTTATGACGTCCGTACTAGGAAGGAAAGTTTTCGCAGCGTCGAGAACATGCGCCGCGCATGGTGTATGACGGCATCCCCGAGAGCCCAGCTGTTCATTTTCGCGATACCCGGCGGCGGTGGGCTGGGGTGTGGCACACGACGGGGGCCACCTTATCGCGTCCACATGGATCCATGCCGTTTGGCGGGCCAAGCGTTTTGTTTGCGTGCGCGCGTCCACTGGGTCCATCAGCTTGCTACAAGGCACGCTAGGTACCGCCACGAGCAGCTGCAGCGCAGAACGTGTATATTCGCACTGGCAGTCTTCGCCGGGCTTCACCGCGCTCGCGTCCCCGTACTCGCTGGGGCAGCTCATCGATATAAGTATCTATCATCCCTCACGTGCTGGCATCGGTGCCGATACAACCCACACGCGGTCGAGGGCGTTTGTCGTCGCCCTGCCGCTTGTTTCCTTGGCTTCTGGCGCGGCACACCTGCGAGCACACGCTGCGGCTGACATCTCGGCGCCGAGGAGAGACCCAGGGCTGCTCATGCGGATATTTAGGAGGGCCACACGGCACCGGGCGAACCACACGGCGGACGGCGGGCGAGGGCACGCCGGTGCGCTAGACCTCTGTCACACGACCGCTTTCCCTGCCTAACGCGATGCTCCATTGTCTCTTCAGCCTCTGCCATTGTCCGACTAATCCGCCACGCACGTTCGTACCATGTCATCGACGCAAATTCATGTGCATATGCAGACATAGCGCGCGTCCAAGTATCCCGCGCGTCCGAGCGTTCGCGCATCTCGAAACCCGCGAATAGCTCAGCGGTCATCACGCGAGCGCAGCTAGCACGGTGGCTGCTGTTCATGAAACGGGGTTATACGTCTGCTGGTGGGCGAGACGACCTGGCGAGAACGGATCACTCAAGATGCATAGTGAGCGCATATCTGGACGTTCAGCACGTCAATCTGATCGAATTTCCGATAGTTCGTGTCGAGTTCGTCATTAAATATCCTCATCATAACGCCAGTGGCGTTCTCACCGGCTTTCAGGATCGAGTACGCTCCCTCTGCGTCCCTCCTTTGAAACTTGACATATCAACGGGGCTCCGGAACATGTACCAACGCCTCCGAGCCTCGACTTTCAGTGCTCAAATACCAATGGAAGGACAACTATCGCATATGGCGACAGTTGATCGCCGCTGCTCCAATGCTGACCCTGGGCTGTCAAGCTTCACATAGGCCGACAGTCAACTATCATTACGTCGCGCTGCTACCATCTTTCGAAGACCCGGATACACTCACGAGTCAGGATTAAGGTGTGATAGCGTAAGGCTAGTACAGCGTCAGACATGGTGCTGAGCTTGAAAGCGCTAGCAGAGGTCCTTTGGATCGGAGAGGACGGCAGTTTCAGCCTTTGTCTATGCGGATGTGCCTCTCTTCATGCTACCTTTTTACGACGCCTTGCCATCGACCGAGTCCCCACTCCCTTGCCTTGATGTGTAGAAGACGTCATCGGCGCACAAGAGGATCAAATTAGGTCGCTGCTTTCGAGTTTCCTATGCAGAAACAAAAATGATGAGAGGCGTTATATCTTGCGGGCAGCACAAATCTGAACCCTTCCGCAGAATATGGTGTTTACAGACGTGTTTCAGCGTCGCGAATAGATAAATTGTGATTGTCTTCAGCCTGATGCTAGTTGTATCTGTGGCGGCTTCAAAGAACCTCTCCAGCGCTTGTTATCACGTGGATGACACGCCTCCGCGACTTTCCCGGATCCATCCCAGACTTTCCTGCTCACCTCCCTACAGCAGCCCCAGAAAGACAGTAAGTGAACCTAGCTGAATTTGTAGAGGCTGGGAGTATTTCTGACAATCCTAGTAAACGCTCACAGGTGAACGTTGTTGAACCGTGGCATGTTTGAACCGTCGAAGGTAGCTGTTGACAGTGGAAGTTGCCCTTATTGGCGTATAGTTTAAATTGCGCTTCCATCGGCGCTGCTATCATCGGTGTCGTCAATACTCATCAGGTCGAAGTGCGCCCCGCCAAATCTTTAGAGAGAATCAACGCGACGAGGAGAAAGCTTATGCGAAAACAGTGGGTGGTATTGCACGAAACTGTAGGGGATTCCCACAAGATACACGTACAAAGCAATTGTAAATGTTTCAGGATTACAGCGTTATGTACGGTTTAACCTGCACAATACTTCCCTGTCAGCGCATACAGCACCAATAAGATGAGAGACTCACTATGTGAACACTTGTGGCGACCGAAAGACGAAGAAAACCCGGCGAAGGTATAAGTATAGTGAGTAGTAATTATACAAGAGTTGCTATAGGAGATCAGGAGAGCACATTGCGATAGTCAGAGGGGTGAGAACAGCACGTCCGTACCAAGCGTCATGACATCTCCTAGTCATCTTCACCCAGATCCTCGTTCCATCCGCTACCGCCATTCCACTCGCGGTCCCAGAGTGGCGTCCCTTGCTCGTCGAGGTGATGCGGCATGATCTGGAGCGCGGGGTGCCCTGGTGCAAGCGCGGCACGTGCCTGATTGAGCCGCTGTACCAGAGCTGCGCGAGTCTCGAGAAGTTCATGCAAGTGGTCGATAGCTAATGGGTGATGTCAGACACAAGTAATGGAGCAGAGTCGTGCGTGGTATAGCGCAGCCTGACGCTTCCTTAGGGGGACGATCGTACTGTGAATATGTACGTACTCTTTTGCAGCACTACATTCTCGCTCTTCGGTCCAGCACGACCATCAAGCGCATGGCTCGCCTCGTCTGCTTGAACACCGCCCTTCGCCTTTCGTTTCCTCTTGCGGTTCTTGTCCTTCTCATCTTCCGCTGCCCGCGCTGGGAGATCGTAATTAAGGCTCGTCAATGATCAAGCGACAAGACACATGTCACGCACCGATCTCCTCCTCCTGTCTTATTGCCTCCTTCAACGCAGGGACCACATCGCACAGTGCCTCGTACCCTCTTCGAATATTTGCACGGCGTTTCTGCTCAGATTGTATGTGATTTGCGCGCTTCTGTGAGGGAGAGAGCAAAGTGGGACGAGTCGCTTGATCCTGGGCCTGGGAGGGCCCAGCTGTCGTGGATGATGACGATGAGGCCGACCGTACGGGTCTTGCACGACTGGAGGACGGCACTAGCGGCTTGGCATCTACTAGCGTTCGCGCAGCCTGCGTCGCAACTGACGGTCGTCGACGCTTCGCTGAAGCGCTAGATTGCCCTGCCGTCGCATCCCCCTCCGCCGGGTGCGACCTCTTGGACGAAACCGGGAGGACCGCTGGTGCGGACGAAGCGCCGAAAGGACCAGGTCGGGAATGAGCCTGCGAGGTCGCTTCGGAAACAGACGGAAAGAAAGGCGATGAAGGACTGAAGCCATTGAGCGCAGCGGGGGAGTGTGCCCTGGGTACGTTGTATGAGCCTCCCAGCTGCAGTTGTTGAGGGGGATTACCGTACAGGTTTGGCGGAGGGGTGCCATAAAAGGCCCTCGATGGCGGGCGACCGCCGAAACCGTAGGTGTAGTTCTGCTGGGATCGTCGCTGCTGCTCAGGGTCGTTTGGAAAACTCGGCCAGCTGTTGTTGGCGGAGGTAGAGGGTGCAGATTGGTTGATATTATCGCTCTCTGGGTTGCTAAAAGTGGGCTCGAGGGACATGAGGTCCTTCGTAGCCTTTGTGAGCGCCTCCCTGCCTCTCGCTGTTGGGAGGGGTACGGTGTCTGCGATCGAGTTCCATCCTGTGAGGACCTCGCCGAGGTCGAGCGACGAGAGAAAGCCGTTGAAGGCGTTGGACTCTGAGGGGCTGAGGAGGGTGTTGCTCATTTGTTTGAAGGCGCCAGAGTGGGCAAGTCGAGGAGGCTTGTGATAATTCACAACCGTCAAGTTCGCAGCCAACATCAACAAACCGCTTCCCCCAAATTGGGACACCGGCAATCTCCGACCCCGCACCCCGCACGCAGCACATTCCGCGGAAAACAACTCGTTCTCATTTGGATTGTATAAATACATGCGATATTGATACAGTTCGCAGTCCCATAGTAAAAATGCACGCTCACTTCCTTTGGCCGTCTGCGGAACACGTCAGCTACGTCCAAGCGACACGCACAGATCATGTACTTACAAGCCTTGGTCTCGTAACCCTCTGGAGACGACCAGTTAGCCACGAAAAACCTCCAGAACTGCTGTGGCACTCACTCTTGCCAACAATGACATTCGCGGGGTTCTGCGGCTTGTTCTGCATGTAGTTCTCCAGGATCTCCTTCGCACCCGCCGCGTACCGCGCCTGTGCGTCGAGCGTCGTGCCAGAGTAGTGGGGAACCATGCCGTTGCCGCCGCCGAGGGGGTTCTTCATCGTGCGCCAGACGTGGTCTTTCGGCGCGGGCTGCACGTTCCAGACGTCACCGGCGTAGCCGTTGATGTGGCCGCTCTTGACGGCAGCCGCGACGTCGTCCTTGTTGCAGATCGCGCCACGAGCCGTGTTGACGAGCCACGCACCCTTCTTGAAGTGCTTGAGCAGCTCAGCGTTGACCAGGTTGCGGGTACCCTCGTGTAACGGGCAGTTCACAGCGACGACATCACATTGCGAGACGAACTCCTTGAGATCCTCGACGCGGCGGGCACCAACCTCCTTGGCAGCGTCTACAGAGATCGCGTGAACATCAATAACCCCATGACAAAGAAGACAGCCGTACGTTCTGGCAAAGCTGCGTAGTCGTAGTAGAGAAGCTCCTTGCAGTCGAAGGGCTTCAGGCGCTGGAGAACGCGGAAACCGATACGGCCGGCGCCAATGGTGCCGACGACCTTGCCCTCCAAATCGTACGCGTTGCGCGCGACGGCGGACACCTGCCAGTCTCCACGCTCGATCATCTGCGTTCAAGAACAATAGCGTCAACATTCTGCAAGGACGGCACGCTTAGACGCGGAAATGGAGGGCTGCGCGCACCTCGTGGGCAGGTACGAAGTTCCGGACGAGCAAGAGTATGCTCATGACAACGTGCTCCGCGACCGAGACGACGTTCGAGCCGGAGACTTCGAGGACCTCGATACCCTTCTCGACGGCGGCGTCGAGGTCGATGTGGTCGGAGCCGACACCGGCGGTGATGCAGATCTTGAGGTTCTGAGCCTGAAAGATAGGGGAGCGTGAACGGAGGTCCAAACTACAAGCGGAAGCATCTGACCTTCTCGATCAAGTCGCGGGTCAGGTAGCCGGGGTGGAAGGGGGTCGTGATGAGGACCTCCGCCTAGGAGAACCCTGTCAGATTCGGGGTCGGACGAACCGTACGCCGTGCACCTACATCTACGATGTGCTGCTGGAACACGCTGCCGGGTCCCTCCTTGTCGTCCGAGACCTACAAAGCGTGTCAGAACATCGCGATGCGCGTCGCGTTCCTCACGTACAACAAAGTCGTGGCCTGCGTCTGTGAGCCACTCGTTGAGGCCGAGCTGCGCAAAGGGATGTCAGTCGTGCAAAATAGACTCGTTAACAGCATACGTACCTGGTTCTCAATCGTACCGAGGAGACGAGCTTCCTCCTTGGCAGATTCACCACCGCTGTAAAGGATGCATAAAATCTACGCGACTCATTAGCACCGCGCGTATAACGCTTGCGTGAACGCGCATACCTTCATAGTATCGTTCGAGAGGTGTCAAGGAGGGGTATGGAGGTGAAGGCAACTGGATGAGAGCCGTATGTTTCTGGCGTGGGATGCGGGTCCATTATATATCAGGAGAGGAGGGAGACCTTGGCCGTAGGTCATGAGAGACTTGGTGAAACCTACAACAGGAATTGCCATTTTCGTCTCTCCCTGTGCGCCTTCGGAAACGCCTCGCAATCGGTCCCCTGAACGCTGGTCACGCGGTGGTGGCAGGCTGCGCAACAGAACGTCTCCGTGGCGGCAGCTGATGATGTGCTGAGGGAGGCAGTGAGAAACATCATTTTGGCCTCTAGGAGATACGCGGGAGCGCGGGGCGTGAAACGCAGCGCAGGAATGGCCATCACCAACGCGTTCACATACGCACGGCCGAATGTGCGTTCCCAGCCACACGAAACAACCCGACAAGGAGCTCCTACGAACGAGTGACGCCTTCCGATCGAAGCCGAATGCTGCTCAGGTGGTATGGAGTCGTGTAATGCCTTTGCCCGGCTTGTACTAGTTCCTGGTGTCCCTGGGACCACAGCGCCCACCCAGTGTGACCAAGGCCCGCGCGGGTACGCATGTCTATCAGGCCCGCCAAATTGGATTGTTCGCAGCTTTGAGTTTGGACGCAGAGCTTGAATGGCCTGGCATTGCAGAAGACATATGAGCAGACACGGATCGTCCGGGGTACGCACGCTTAGCCGAGTGACTTCACAGGGTACGCTCTAGCTGTCGCGACAGTAAGCAATGATTGAAAGACGGCGCACGGTAGCTGCTTGTTAGGGACTTTTGTTGATGCTAGACAGATAACTGCGCGGCAGCTCGCTGGCGTGCAAGCTAACATCGATAGTGGCTCATAGGCTCCGCGAAGACGCGCTTCATCTCTTTGCAGGACCGTTTCCGCGTGGTGCGCGGATACCAAGACCACCAGAAGTACTCGCATGACCTTCAAAGTGACTATACGAGCCGTCCTGCTCCTTGATATCCCTCACTAGCACGAACGCAGTGCTTTGATGGCCCAATGAAGAGGTGTCGTGGGCAGTTTGCCGCTGCGCGCGGTATGCTCCACGCGCGGAAGTATTGAGACTCGGAACATGCAGGAAAGCTGGAATTAGTGTGTGGCGTCGGTGTGAGAGACTGCAAGGAGAAACACGGATGAGCAGGAAGGAAGGAAAGACAACACTGGAGGCGCCGTAGGTCGGGATTGAGCTCAAGTAATCGGGTGAAAAAGCACCTTCACCAACTAGGGTGGAGGTTAAGTGAGGGTGGTGAATGCTGGTGTAAATATCACCAGGTCCAAGGCCTCTAACTTTGATGGTATTTGTAGCGAGCACCGCGCAGCCACATTTCGGCGCTTCTTTCTTCTCTCCCGACCACTATGTAAACTACGACTTACCACCTCCTGCCATCTACGACCGTCCTGATGGCGCGCAGACTTTTTCTCGCGTGGGCTTGCCTCTCTTCCGAGTCTTTGAACTATCCGCTGCACTCTCAGAAATGCCCCGCATCGCCATTCTCGATGACCGTGACCCCGCTTCGCCCGTCGCCGACGAAGCCGACCTTGTTCAACGTCTTCAGACCCTCACTCTGAGTCGCAAGCCTACTCTGCCGCCTCGACGCGACACTCGCAATGCACAGGAATGTTATCGCGAGAATCATACCTATTGGCTCGACGAGGTCCTCTCGATGATTCTGAAGTGGTCAGGACGCTATGAGCGGGATGAGGCACAGGGGTCCCTCACGGAGGATGTTGTACGAGGCGTATATGTCGTTGATTGTGCCAAGGTGCGTCTTCTGTTTGCATCGTTACAGTGATTCATTGCTCATGTGCCCGTGCACATTAGGGAGCTTGCGAGGACGGGGTCTTTGCAGATCCCGATATATACACACTCTCACTCAGCCTCCAGTTGCCCGCTGCAGTGGCGACTGCCTTGAACGTTCAACGCGAGAGTATCCCTCTCGTCTTGGATCAGTTTATCGGCTCGGACGGGGAGATGCGTTCACCGGTATGGACGGGATGGTCTGATCATCCGCGCACGTTCCTACAAGAGCGCGGTGATGCAGTCGATTGGGTGTTTGAGTACGCCTTCATGAAGGCAAACATCTTGCGAGTGAGTTGCATACATTACTCTATAATCTCTCGCACTCACATGCATGATCAGCCAGGGGTCACTGTTGCCGCAGTGGATTGGGCGGCACGAGCTTCAGCTGGAACACCCGAGGCCGACAAAATCCTCCATGAATGTAGACGGCGCCGCTTCATTGCGACAAAGCCCGAGGAGGACTGGCTGCACTTTTAGCTATGTCGACTAAATAATAATATATATTTCATTCGTCTTCTACCCACAAAGCACGAGAGAGTGAGCCACTGCGATCGACGATGGCCCAACGATTACGGTCGCGAATGCGGCCGACTACGCACTGGACTGCCGTGATCTCAACAACTTCAACAGCACCTTCACGTTCGTAGTAATGAATGTCCAAATCGGCGGAGCGTCGGTCGGTCGTCGTCACACACGATCGGATCACCCCGAAGACGAATGTACGAGGTGCAAGGTGTGTGGAGCCCTCGATAGGTGGTAGCCATACGGCGTAGACATGCTGTAGCTGACCGTAGAATGTGGCCGGTTCCAGCATGACAGGTCGGTTACGATAAGCCGCATTCCTGTCGACTTGGAGCTCGTACTAATAACACATCAGATAAGTGACTTCGAGGAATACTAACATGCCGCTTACCCGTACATACGTGGCATCACGGCGATCCTCAAAGACTGACGCAAATGTGCTTGATCGCAAGGTGTCTCCATCGTTAGCGATGCGAACCTTCGCCCACTCGTCAACTTCTGCGTGTTGCAGCGCAAGACGGGTACGGGGCACTGTACCACCAAACCGCGTTACAAGATGTCCGATGATCCTATCCTCTAACGGGCGGTCGATACGTACACCTCTACGGTGCGGCGGGAGCAACGCGAAAGTCTTGTCTAGAGATGGTAGAGGTCAGTAGAGCTTCGTAATTAGTAGTGACAGAACATACAGCCTGGTATGCATACAGCATTCCGATAGCCTTCCAGGCTTGGTGGACGAAGCGAGAGAGATTCACCGAGATTGTACACGAGCTTGATATGTTCGAGCCGTGCCTTGTCTACAACGTAGCGGTTCAGGCTAGCGTATGGAAAGCGGCGGCTTCGAATTGCTGGCTGCAGGAGCCCGCAATAACGCTCCATCGGGTACGCCCACGACGCCCACACTGGTCCGGATGCGATGATACTGTCTGCGATATGAAGGAGGGCGTGAACAGTGATTGGACAAGCGGAAAGTCGCTGAGGATCGTGTTGATAGTAAATACTGCAAGTCGAAATCAATAAGCTAGTGACTGCAATGCGAGAGCAAGCTACTTACTCCTCATAGGCTAAGACCCATTTCGCAAAACCTGCTCTTATAGTGGCGACTTCATCGAGAGTGAGCTCAAATTGGAGACACAAGTTGAGAAGCTTTACAAGCTCGACAAAGTGCGTGTAGTATTTCTCCTGCAGGAAACGACCTGCAAGGAGTGTGGGACCCAAAAAAAGGGTCCAAAACGAGCGTGATTCCGCGGTCCAGCTTGTCTTCTCTGACGCGACGTTGAAGGGTCGAGCACCGAAGACACCGGGTATTGTTCCACCTGACTCTGCGCTGGCTGCGCCGATGGCTTCCCAGACAGTCCGATGAAGTTCGTAGGCTTCCCTGCCGGTGTCGAGGTCCTTATACTTTCCTGTCCAAAGAAGCATTAGGTTCTTGACGACATTCTCCCATAGAAGATGCATGAAATCGTATGGGAAGGAGAGTGGGAATGAAAGGGAAGGCAGTGCACTGAGGATTGGAATGCCCTTGATGCCGTACAGCTTTGCAAGACGTTCCGATTCAGTCTCGGTAGCGGCGAATTGAACCTCCTTGGCATGCACCATAAATTCGGTGTGTGAACGAAGGGGTAAATGGTGAGGATCGTAAGCTTTTTCGGCTGTCGGCGTGGCGAGTGTCGTTGGATGGCGAGCACGATCAAGTGGCACGTAATGTGTGTTGTTCCGTGAATTGGGGACTCGCAGAGCCAGAATCCTGCACATACGGCAAGGACAGAGGCCGTTGTGGCCTTTCATCCGCATGACCATTGACATGGCGGGAATGTCGCCGAACACAAGGATGAGGTAAGCACGTAGCAAGAAGAAGTCGTCCATCAAGATGTCATACGCATGTACGCCTATGGCGAGCTTCAGGAACTCCTGGGCTGCAGGCCACAGGAATGAATCGAAGTCGACAGGCTTCTTCGGACCAGGGATTACTCCGAGCGACATGATGTTGGTCAAATGAAATCGTATTTCGGGAGGGAGATTGTAGTTGAACAAGATCAACGGCCACGCTGTCTTGTTGCGACGCTTGAACGGGGCAAAACCGTCCGTCGAGAGACCGAGGCCAACATCACGCGGGTCATCGAAGAAGGTGTGCGGGTGCACCTTCTCGTGGACAGTGACATGCCGCCCAAGTAACTGTTGGTAAATTTCGGAGTCCATGACATCCGAAATCTTGCCAGGAGTGTGAATATGCTCGTGAGCTCGATAGCGCATACATGTTGCCATGTCACGATTGCCGAGGTACGCTTTGAGACGAGGAATGATCGGTAGATATACAAAGACTTGGCGTGGGCGTCCGCGATTGTCGTAACGTGAAGTGTGGCAGTACGGGCATGCATCCAATGTCTCGTGAGGTCCGACGAAACAGCAACATGATTTGACGCAGCAATGATAGGTGACAGGCTCGAACCCTGATAATTGAGCAATACGCGATTGTATTTCCTTCCATGACTCGACATTAGCATTCGGAAAAGCGTACGGGAGCTTCGCAAATGTGGTGCCAGGCATGTGACTGTCGACCTTGAGTGCGAATGGACGGAGGCACTCGAAGTCGGCATCAGTGATGTCCGCCGCTAGAGCTTGCGTGAGCATTGCTTGATGATCAGAAAGAACAGTTGACGCACCAGATAGCATTCCGTCACGCAAGAAACCCTCCAGCAAGCGGTCCCACACCCCGATTTCGTCGTATGGTTCCTCAGCTTCAGCCTCGTAACCCTCACAGCCCCACTCATATCCGAAGTCGAACTCTTGGTCCGGCTCCTCGCCTTCATCACTTTCCTCATCATCTTCATCTTCCTCTTCAAGATATGTTGCTCGTGTCCGACCTGCCCAGACATCAGACAGATCAGGGGCCGAGGACGACACAAGATTAGGCGCCAGCGGAACGTCGACGTCGGCAGGGATATCAGGCACTTCGACACTGGCCGTGAGTTCATCTGCTGCAGTTGGAGGGGAGCCAGAGGTTTGACATGGGTCTGGAGGTGCGTCAGAGTTGTGTTGCGACACTGGAAGAGTGTTCGCAGTAGCCAGTAGATTGTCAACACCGGGTGCTGTGACACGTTGCCGTTTGACCTGCGGGAGTCCCGAGAACCAAGGTGAAGAGCCATCAAGAATCGAAGAAGCTTGTACACGGGCTGAGGCACGACCCTGACGATGCCGCCACTCTGTGCTAGCCGAAACCAAGGAGGAGCAGTGGTTGCACCAGACTCGAGATGACATGGTGGATGACGTTGAAGTGTAAAGTCGATACCAGTGAATATCACCGTTAGCCTGGTTCGTCAGTCTTTGACGGCCGGATTCCTCGCCGTTCCACGTGCCAACTGAACTACACAGTTCCAAGCCACCGTTTCAATAACAAATTACATGGTGAATATGCCGCACCAAAAACTCATACAGTCACCCGTCAATCCGGCCGCGCACTATAATCACTGCCTGATCCTCCTGTCAAATTTATGTCAGCGATGGCGCCGGTAACATGTCCCCTCAACACCGTGACATACCTCTTCGGAGCCTAACCCTTATGCATTTATAGAAGCCTTCCAAGCCGCCGAAGATGTCGAAGAAGGATCTTGAAGAAAAGGCCGCTAGATTGGAGGAGCAATTAGCAGCGCGCGAAAAAGGTAAGCACATTGTCCACAAGCCTTGGCATCCGTGAAGCGAGGGCTAAATGCATATGGCATGCGCTCGCGCGATGTACAGATCTTCAGGAAGCGAATTCCGAGCTTGAAAGCACCGCGGAAAAGCTGCAAGTTGCCTTGAGGGAGGCTGAGCAGGTGAACACTGTCACACATGCTCCTCAGGCTGCGCCCGTGGCCACCTCAGGCAACTTGATCATTCGGCCGTCGGGTGTATTTAAACTTCGTGAGTTCCTACACGAACATGCGGGCATCAGCGGCGCCCAATTCAAAGCGATACAGGTGAGCACGATTTCGATAGAACAACCATCAATCTGTCACTCACTTATGTTGTATTTCCGTGTATGAATGTGCAGCGCGACATCCGCGACTTGACTGCCATGGCACAGCTCAATTGGCTTGACGATTTTCGTCGCCAAGAGCCATCCAAGCTCGCGAGACTGTACAAAGCGGTAAGTACTCTCATTGATTGATACAGAAAAGAGACTCACCTGTAAGCTCGCTTTACACAAGAGTCGCGAGAAACACCCCGTTCTGTCAACGTTCCAGCGGGACTGGGTTACTGCGGATATAGCGAAGCAGTATATGCAGAATAAGCGCAAGCATGCTGTGAAGAAAGGTTACATACCTCGAAAGCCGAAGAATCAGAAGAGACGATCGGAGGACTCGGTTGAGAGCAGTGAGGACGACGGGCCCGCCGGTGAGAACGGTGACCAGGGTGGTTCGAGTTGAGCGGCGACGACGCGTCGGATGTGTTTGTTCCCTACTCGAGCCTACACGTGTTGACGGCATCATGCCATCGAGATCCATACCGTTATAGCGGTCGAATTTAATACACATCCTCGCGACAAAAATGCGTGAAATTGGCTAGCACAACTGTGTATCTAGTAGAGTGATAAGTACTAATGAAGGTGGGCTGTCCCAGGTGCTCACATACCCTATGTTTATGGGTGTCTCGCGCGTCGGTGGCATTCACCCGCTCGCGTGCCGTTATTCACGAATTGCTATTTTGGGACAACGTGGTGATTCATTTCATTTTGTGGGTGATTCCCACTACCTCGCGACATGGGACTTGTCACCTCCCCCAACCACGATTCCTCGTGTTTACTGCTATCTACGGTGAGCTTTTTAACCCATAAAACCGTCAGCCACTGAGGTGGAAATCCCTATGTTTCAGGCGCGCAGTGCAAAGTGCAAGTTACAAACAGCCTCGGGCGTCCGAGAGCCGCGTGCATGCGGGCGCTTTCGCGTGTGCAAACAACGCCACACAACGCGGGACGGCGATGCTCGAGGTCAAAATAGCTCGAAACCTCCCACTAAAGGGCTTTTCATATTAGCGGGGTTCATGGCAGGTACATTATGGTCTGACGAAGAGGCGAGAGAGATTCACGCCGGTAGAACAAGTACACATGATACAGAGGCAGACTACAGTACAGTGATTACAAAGGACAGAGCTCCGTCAATATGGCAGACAAGCTTGGGATCGTCAAAACTTCTAGAAAACAAGCGAAAAGCGATGGTAAAGAGCGACGTGAAGGCCCAAAACCATGGGAGGCTTGCGGGGCAGGTAAATGATGTACGTGAAGAGGAGCCGATTGGGATTGTACAACGCTCCAGAGCGGAAAGCGATTACGAAGGTGGTATATGGGCTGTAGTGTAGTGGATCGGTATTGCAAGGACAGACATTGATGTTATGGACGCCGAATGCCCACGGTGGAGCATCGGACTCACAAACGACGGTGTGTGAACGAAGAATAGAGTGTGATTTACACCAAGGCGGCAGACTTCAAGTAGACGCGGAAGATCGAGTCGCGGACGTTCGTAATTATGCTCTGCGTGGCCTTTTTGTCCTGTTAGGTTCAACATTTCGTAAGAGAAGGCAAATTTCGACGGCATGTGTGAACATACCACCACGTTAGTGAGATGAGTGTATAGGACCCGCATATTCTCGTTGTTCCGCTTGTGCACCTGCGTGAAATGAGCACGGAAGTAGCTCACAACAGAATCAAACTCGTTTGCGCGATCTCCGTATGAAGTGATGCTGTATTCGGCATTAGCTGTCACGGCAACAGCCCGGCAACTAAGCTTAACTCACTACTTCTTGACACTAACCCCTCTTGCGAGCTTCGCTTGGAGTACATCTGTTTTATCTACAAGATAGATCAGTCAGTGTCTGTGATCGACTGCGAATCAAGGCACGTACTTAAGAATAAAACGAGATGGGCGCTCTTGAGGAGGGGATTCGAGCATATATGCGTAAAAAGTTGCAACGAATCGTCGATCCTATTTGTTCGCGGATCTTCTTCCAGGTACTGTACAAGCATCACGTCAGTACGAGACCGCTAATCCTATTGAGTGCCGCTTACTTGGTCAAAGGCGCTTACGGGCGCCATAAATATGATAGCAGATCTGGCAATTGCATGTCAGTGCCGGGACGAAACACATAAACTGCTAACTCACGCGTCATCGAAGTACGGAACCCAGGTGTGCCGTTGCCCTCGGGCACCGCCAACATCGTACATGTGCCAAGTGACCGTGCGCCCATGAAGCGACACGTCGAAGACATGCTCGGCGACTCCCATGGTCTGTATGCGCGCATGCAGGATGTCGTCTGTACAAAGCTTATCAAAACACGTGCTGACAACCGTGGATTGCACGTACCGGTGGTAGGAATGTATCCAGACGACGACACGCGAACGATGTTGTCCAAGAAACTAGGACGCCGTGAACAAAACTGTAATCAGATGAGGAATGGGACTCACAATTCCGCCCATTCTTCCAATCTTAACTTCCGTTTTTCCCGCAATCGTCTCACCACTGCGTGTCCCCACAGTTCCTGGATGTCATCTCGGCAAGCATGAAGAATGGTCGCGATCTCCTCCAAGACAGCGTCTTTCTCGCCTAGAATGACCATGCCCGAGTCTTCGCTTCGCCTGGGAGCGACATTCTCGAGGGAGCTGCGCTGCCCAGTGAAGCTCGTCCTTGACTGGAAACGCGACTTGAACATTGTCCTCGCCTGCCAGCCCGACCGAACGAAGAGGTTGCCTTTGCCGGAAGAAGTCACGGGCGAACCGCCCGATATCCGCGCTTCAAGACGGGGCTCGGTGTCGAGGAGGGGTGAAAGGCGCAACTTGAGCAGATGCATGTGCCGGTCGGTGGGGCTTGAGGGTACCGAGCGCTCCGACTGTCCATCGGTGGCGACGACTTGCGAGCTCTCCGGTGTGTTACTGAAGCCGTCCATCGTACTCTCGCCGTCTGACTCGAGATCTCCGTACGCTTCATAGACTTCAAAGATCCGTCGCACCGGGCGAACGATGTTGTAGTACACTACAGACCGCCACGACAGACGCTCTTCTTCGAGCGAGTTTGGGTTGTACATCAGCTGGAACTGCTTCTGTAGTGTCGACTTGCCGGACTCTGCTTGACCGAGGAGCAGGAGCTAGTAGGACGCGTATATGCGTGAGCTGCCATTCATGACCAGGTGCATATTCACAACAGGTGAAAGAGGTCGATGTCGCCGGGACGACGCGCCGGCGCACGACAACAGGAAACAGCACGGGTGCAGAGAGTTTCGCTGATAACAACAGCAAATCAGGGTGAGAACACACCTTGACATCCTCCTTCCGCTTCTTCCATCTTTTCTCATCCTTCTTGAGCTCGTCGTCGATGGTGTCGCTTATCCTCTTCGCGTCCGCCTCCCTCTGCATCCTGATCTGGCGCTCATACTCTTTCTCTCCCGCTGGCGGACGGAGGACAGCCGTGAGCGGATCAGCGAGGTCGGTACTCTGAATAGAGGGTGTGCGCATCATCTTGTGCGCTGGTAGCGGGGAGAAGGGGGAGAAAGGAGGGGGGACAGCGACGACGACGGTGGGGGTGACGGTGAGAGAGAAGAAACGAAGCGAAAGGGATATTCCATCTTTAATGTAGAGCGATGCAGAGTTTGCCCCTCCCCGAAGTGCATCGACCTGATGGACGCTGCTTCACTCGTTGTCACACGTCACCGATTAAAGTTAGCCTCCCATATTAGGTCAGTTTTCCGGCTTCGGCGGCCTTCCACGCCTCAGTTCGGACCTGGATTCCGGATCAATCTGCCCATAAAAGGGGATACGGCACCGCACTCACCGCGTCCGGGACCTTTGTGGCGGTGGCTCTGTCCGGCGATTGATGCTTTTGCGGATCTCGCAACTCGCATTCCGCTACTTGTCCTCGACTTCCATCCATGGTCAGTATTTGTCGTGATAAATTCGCGTATAAACAGCTCATAAATGTCTCCTAGTCTGTTACATTGCATACGAACCTCGGTGACCTCAAGGTGAGCAGTTAATCGTCTCACGCGATCTTTGAACTGACCGCCGGCGGGGCTAGCTCGAGCTATTCTGCGAGGCCGTCCCGAAAACCGTGGAAGTAAGTGTGACTCCGAACTCCCAGTCCTATTGTTCCCCTGATGTAACCTATCATCTCACCCCTCTTCCCAGAACTTCCTTGCGTTATGCGCCTCGGGCTATTACGACAATTGCATATGGCACCGAAACATCCGAGGGTTCATGATCCAAACCGGCGATCCCAGTGGTAACGGGAAAGGCGGTCAAAGCATCTGGGGAAAGCCTTTCCCAGACGAAATACGATCAACTCTGAAGGTACATTGCAACAACTTCTGTCTCAGCACTCCATGTTCTAACGTGTCTACATGACAGTTCAACAATCGCGGCATCGTTGCGATGGCCAATTCTGGTCCGGATACTAACAAGTCACAGTTCTTCATCACGTTTGCGAAGCAGCCGCATCTTGACGGAAAGTACACAATATTTGGCAAGGTACAGCCTTTCGACTGCTAGCAGCGCTCTCGCTGAACAACCCATGTACAGGTTATCGACGGCGCAGATTCAACCCTAGATGCAATGGAGGACACGCCCGTAACCGCGAAGAATCGCCCACTGAGCGAGATCAAACTGACACATGTGGGTGGGCTTCTCCATCACTTCTTCGCATCCCAGGTCACACGGCTAGCCCCTGCCACCAGGGAATGCAAATACCGATTTGAGACAGTAGCCCTGTTCGCCTGCTGCGGCGGGCCTTCCTGATGAATGGCGTTGTGCTGACCTGACGATTCGTGTTGCCCACAGGTCACCATCCACGCGAACCCCATCGCAGACGCAGCACTGGCCGGGCGTGTGATGTGATTGGGTCCCACCTCTTGCACATGCGCCCGGGCCCCGCGCGCTACAGCCCCATCTAAAGGTTCGGACTGATATTCCGACATACACACCGTACAGCGTGGCGGCGGCGCCGGGGAAAGCGTCATCCATCACATGAACGCTTGCGAAGACTGTTATGTAGGGGCTGTCGTTTAGGAGACCGGGGTAAATTCGTCATCTCCCATGAAGAAAGTATATTTCAGCATTCATATCATCACACCCTCTGCTTCTGCCATCGACATTGTTCAGATTTCGCCGTTTCGTGATTACGAGTCTGACTGTTTGACCGCCTCGCCGTGATGAAAGGCTACTTCGTGGGTTAATGCGGCGCGGCACGCCCTCGCATGACCCGTTTCACATCTCGCCAGTCCGAACGCTATACGAAGATTGTATCCCGTGATAGAATCGCACCAGCTATACCGTCTTCTCGAATGATATCAGAGGCCATATCGATACCCTATTGTCTTGGCTCCCCGCCACGAGCCACCGCGTCCTCTCTAACTTCTCTTCGGCAGACATCTCGTCCTCGGAGTCGTCAGAGCTCTCAATGTCGGTTCCTGATCTAGTGAATACCACAGCTTGACAGCTCTTCTTGTGGTAGTCCAGCGTTCCGAGCGACTTCAAGCTCTTCGTCGAAAAAAGCCGGACCCTGGCCGAAAATGGTCAGGTGCCTGGAATACCTCTCGGGAGTGTATGTGGCGTACTTTCCATCCCAGCCTCCAATAGCACACACTCGTCCATCGTCCCGAACAGCGATCGATCCATTACCGGGATGCTTCATCCGCTGCACGGTGCAGGCCGCCGGCGTATCTTCCTGCGTCTGCGCCGCCTAGATGCGTACGTACGGTCGGCGTTAGACGGCATTACCGCGATACATATAGAAGATGGCGCACGTGCAAATCGTAACGCCCCACGATATGGTCCGCGGACACCGTGAGCGCGATCGTCTTGTCTCTCGACACCGACATAGCCATAACTAGCACTGTATCAGCGACCGGGGGTTTTGTGGTGCGAGACCGAGAATGCAGGAGCCTACCTGTCTCGACGTGCAGCTTGACGGTCCAGATGTGCTCCCAGCCAAAGCCCTCCACGGACGTCGGCCTGTTTAGATTGGCATAGCCCCACATCGTCACTCCACCATTCTCGTACGCGCAGAGCAGCCGGAGCTGCTTCTGTTCTGTCTCGTGAGGGCCTGGGTACTGGAAAAGCTCCATGGACATAATGATGCCTAACAATCCGATGAGCTCGGAATACCCACAGGATGTTCGTGAGTCCTACCGGTGGAGTTTTCTCCTCGACCGTCTGATTGACTGGATGCCCCTGCCTTGCCGATCGCAGCATGCAGTCGCTTTTGTGAAGGCAGTTCCCATATGTCGGCCTAATGTGGCGTGCGTGTCTATAGTTAGTTTGTACATAACGTGCAGAACGTCCTAACACTCACCAATGATGATTCCACTAAATTTGGTAACGCGATGAGAGCAGTAGGCTCTTTGACATCGCACAAAGGCATTAGTGAAAACCGACAATAGTTCAGAGCATTGACATCCATCGAATATTTCAAAGTGGGTATCGACAGCCCCGGAGCCGCCGCCGATTCTCCTAAATGTGTGTCTGTCTCGCGCTCCAGGGTCCAGACGTGCAGCTTGTTATCCCTGCCATGCCTGTAATAATCCCTGAGTCAGCGCAAAACACGACCGTCTGTAGCTTGCAGCCACACCGACGTTAAAATCTGTTTTTCCCATTCCGCTACCGTTGAAATCCCGTCCGTGTGTGCTTGCCACTGGGCGATTGGCCGAAACGAGCGTGTCGAAGTCACTATGACGACGCCCGCCGCGTCGCCAGAGTAGAGGCGCTCGTTGTCGTCCGAAATGTGCAACGCATTGACGGCTGCGAGGTGCGCGCGCAGAAGATGTGCAGGCACTGGTGGCGCACTTGGTGGCGGCATAGGAGAGGGCAAAAGCCACCGGCGGCCAAGAGATCCCGCTAAGAGAGATTCAGATGCCGCACGTGGCGGTGGAAGGAGAAGCTTCGCCATTTTCGGCGGACTGCCTCCTCCCGCCGTGCATTAACTGGTACAACGTTCACACTCGCCGTAAACCAATAATCCGGGTGATTGACCCGCCAAGCACTCGGTACACAAGTGAAGCTTGGTATAACACTGACAAGTGATCGTATTTACATGTTACGCCGCAGCAGAACACCCCATCAAGGGTTCACAGACAAATGTAAAAAGCTGCCGCTCAACAAAGCGAAGGTGGAATGAACATACAGGCGAACCAGAAAGAAAGCAAGGCGAACAGAGGATGCCGTAAAACCCAGGAGTATGGGACGTCAATTGGCCTCAAACTAATAGAGTCGAAGTGTATAGCTGTGTAGGACACAGAAGCCCATGACCGGGGGCAAGGCCAACGCGAGTTGGATAAGGGGATCTCCACTTGAGGTCGTGTGGCGGATGAAGCGCAGGAGGGTATGCTCGTGAATGTAATCGGTGCTTTGGAATTAAATAGCGGACGAGTACTTCCGACCCTCACCAAGAGGAGGACGTGAAGACCATGTATATCGTGCTGGCGGGTAGCAAGTACTCGCCTAGAAGTTGGACCAGGATACAATGTTATCACGAGGTCCAGCGGGCGCGTTCAGCGTAATGGTGACGCCCAGACTGGCTGTCCGCATGGGACGCTCGGCGCGGAGGCCTTGGACAGGCTTCATGAAGCACCAAGCGGGAATAGCACCGAGCTCAACCTCGCCCGGTTTGAAGACGCTGTCGCGTCCAACGATGCACCAGCCATCCTCGAAGGAGTTTACAACTGTCACACGACGCGAGATCAGAGAACGAGCGACCATAGCGGACATTGTATGCAAGGCGTGTGCACTCACCAGTAAGGCGGTCACCGAGGGAGATGACCAGTTCATCGGGTAGCACGGGCGTGAAGAGTTGTTTCACCCTGCGCTTGTCGCCGTCTTCGGTGCCGGACATCATAGAGGAGATGGAGGAGCGCACAGACGAGCGTGCGCTGAGGAACGAGTGGCGGGGCATGGAGACCCACGAAGCAGTCGACGAACGCTTGTCCGTGCTCTCCTCCGGGGCGGGTGCCTTCAGTCCGTCGCCGCCCGTCATGAACGGCGCGAACGGACGAGGAAGCGCGCCCTCCGCGGAGTAGTGCTCGATAATCTCGTCGCGCGATGCGTCGGGGCGCAAGATCGCCTTCTCTGGCAGGATAATGCTGTCGGACAGCCGGTCCCGCGAGAAGATGTCCCCCTTCATCGCGAGGCTGCTGGGGCTGCAACCAAAATAAGCACGGATACCAACGCGACGCGTAAAACACGCACCCCTTCTCGTCCTCCTTGACCAGTCCCTTGACGTTCAGGAACGCAGCGCCGCGCTCGTCCTCCCTCGCTGCGGCGGACTTCTTGCGGAAGTAGTAGACGGTGAGCCATACGCAGAGTCCTCCGAAGAGGAGCGCAGCGACGACGATGCCGATAATGAGAGTTGGCGTTAGTTTGCTCTGGTCGAGAGCCGCCTCGCCGGGGGTGTCGCGGGCGAACAGCGAGGCGTTTCGAATGTGTGGGGATGGGGCCATTATGTCAATGGCAATGTTGTGAAGGTTCGTGTATGCGTGGTGATATGCTTGCTCGTGAGGCACGGTGTGTGGGGGACGTCGGTCCAAGGCAAAGAACGTCGGCTGAAATGAGTGACAGATAAGTTAGAGCCTGCGGAAGAGAGACCGCAGAAAAAGCCCAAATCCCGTCGAAGGGGAAGGACGTAAGAATGAGAGTTAAGAGAAGGAGGAAGCGACGGGATCAGGGGAAGGAAAATAGAGGAGTGCCGCCGCGAGGGCGGTCTAATCGTTGTTGAGAGTCGGCAACCGTTTGCGGTTGTCGCGAAGAACACCATGGGTGGTGATCGCCCCGAAAAGGCAACTGTTTAAGATGTGTTCGACCTGCGCGAGACCGCGAAGATAGAGCGTAAACACGCTCAGCGTGGCCATAGAACAGTCTGCTGTTAATTATACAAGGCACAGCAACCATACAGAAAGGGAACCCCACGTAGTGCTTAGACCTAGACTGATGTTAGCAGTAACTGCCATGTCACCCACAACCGACAAGCTTGGCAGGATCGTTCGCGACGCGACAGCAGCACGAGGGTCAAGAAAATTCACTACTACTGCTTTTACAACGTATCACGGAGCACGGATATAAAGCTAATACGCCGAAAGCAGAACGTCAACTCGCTCGAGAGAGACAACATCCCAGCTGCCTGCTTGAATAAATAGTTTAGATGGTCGGCGCGAGAAGCAAGAACAAATAGTACACTACGGGAGGGATCACGGGTGTACCCAGCGGTAACGGATATGTACAACTAGCTGTGGAGAACTATTGCGCTATCGGTAGGGCGTGGTCCAAGCGGCGATCCCAGATCAGCATATAGGCCGGGTCGGCATGTGAGTATTGAAACGATAGGGAGGGGTAACGAGGTGTGCAAGAAAACGGGCGGGTTGGGAAGGCGGGTGGCCAGGGGGTCATACAGAGCATCAAGGTGCGGATGCGTGTGTCAGACTGATGTTGGAGCAAAAAAGTTTGATGCAGGGGTGATGCGGTGATCCAGTTGGAGTACGAGCGATGGCGTTGTTACCGGGCGTGGGGCGTCGTCGGCGTGGGCGGGTAGTTGCGGACGCTGCCGAGGTCGACCTCGTCGCCGTCCGCGTCGACGAACACCGCCGACGAGGAATACCGGGACGCGGTGGACGGCTGCAACGACGCGACGCGCAGACGCTCCTCCACCTCCGCGTGCGACACGTCCAGCGCCGCGATAAGCGACTCCATCGCGCGATGGGACGCCACAAACGCAGACCCGCTCGCGCCACTTGCGATCGAATCATTGTGCCCGTGCGTGCGGATCTCCTCCTCCGGCGGCTGGTCGACCGTGTACGCGAGGTCCTCGAACGGGTTCACCTCACTGAACTGGCTGGCCATGGTCGCGCGCGCGGCCGCGGACTTGCGGCTTGGCTCGCGACTGAGCGAGCGGCGCCCTCGGCTGTTGCTGCGGCTACGCCGGCGCGGGAGCTGGTCGTCGCTGGCGCCGAAGAAGGGGTTGCCGTTGCTCTTTCGCCGCGCTTCGGCGGGGTCGGAGAAGGGATCCGCAGACTGCGCCTGAGATATGCCGGCAGAAGGTCCTTCGTCCATCGAGATGACCTCGGCAGACTCCCAGCGATGCAGTTGAAGCTGAGACGGCATGGCGGGTGGAGTCATCTTGGCGAATGAAAGAGTCGGTGACATGGCACCAGACTCCACTCGGACAGAACGGAGGGACAGGAAGGAATCGTCGCCTACTGTCTCCCCGTCCCATGAGACGCCGCTCTCTTGGCGATGAACGAAAGGCTTGTCCGGCGACGAGAGCGCAAGCTCTTCAGCGAGATGTGGGTGGTACTTCGAGAGCTCGAGTGGGGGGAGGTCGAAGCCGTGTTCTTCAAGCACGCGCGTGGTCTTTGTGGTGCGCGTGCTGTTAGACCGTTTCTTGAACATCGAGAAGTTCTTTTCGTCCACCTCCTGCTGGGTCTCCTGACGCGTGAGGGGCGGCATGCTTCCGCTCCCACCGACGTAATCTTCGTCCAGCTTGTCCCACATACCGCTGCGTGTCCGCTGCTGCTCCATCTCTCCGCGCATGTTCCGGTTCTCGGCCATGGGTGAGCGTGGCATGCTACGCGACTTGGTGCTCGAGTGTCGTGTCCACCAGATAAAAATGCAGACGATCAACGCCAGTCCGATGAACGCACCGACGCATGCACCAACTACGGCGGAGAGAGAGATAGCTGAGCTCTTGACGGCAGCCGAGTTCGCAGACGCTTCCGAGAGCGCTGATGAGGACGAAGAGGAGGGCTCCGACGACGGCAGGACAATGGGGGTACCGCTCACCAGTGGCGGCGCGCTCAGCATTGGGTTCGCGACGCTATCGGTGGCGAGAATAAGGGTGGTGGGTGCGGGTGAGTTGCCCGTCTGTGTGACGACCCCAGTGAGGATCGGGGCTTGACGCCTGACATGTCGCACTCTGGCAGGCATGGAAATGAAGAGGGCGCCGTTATGTGTTGGTGTTGAGAAAGAATGACGACTGTAAGAGCATAGACTCTGCTAGGAGGTGAGGGAGAAAAAAATGAAATGAGGCCGCCTGATGTGACACACTGTGGACCGAATCAAGGGTGATGTGTGGTGAGAGACAGTACGACGGGTGACATTGACATTGGGCGCACCAGAGTAAGGACTGTAGGACTTGAGCGTTGCAGAAGAGCTGCTCCCTACGTCCGTGTCGACGAGGACGGCGACGTGAAGGTGAGAACCGATGGCAAGCTCAAGACGCTGAGGTCGAAACTGCTCCTCGGCATCAGTTTCGGCATCATCCTCGTTGCAACGGCGCCTACACGGGATCAAAGCGTTCTGCCATTTGCGGGCATATCCCGCCTTCCCGGCCCCGCACTCCCGCCCTCCGCAGCACAGCCGTCGTCAAGCGGCGGAGGGTTCGAGGAGAACACCAACCGGTCTTTGTTATATACGAAGCAGGTTGTACGAACAGATGCATCGTACGTTAACGAGGTATCGGTGGTGGTGGCAAGTCTCTACTCTGAAGATAGATACAGGATTTTTGTTCAACAGATGCACTTCCTGATAACGCGCACTATCAGCCCTTGCCACTCGTTATTCCTCCCAGCTACGCGTAAAAGGGCTACCAAGAGCTCTCGCAATCCCGCGACGAGTCCTCTAGTACCGCCACCGTGATCAATCGGACAAAGAAGAGACTCCAAGTTCGTTCTAAGCCCAAAATACCACGGACGCTGACCGAGATGTTGCACGTGCACCCATCTCCGGTCATCACGAAGAGGCTAACCAGCGCTGAACAGAGCCGCAATTGGGTCCCAAGCCTCCGCGAGGGTACGGGAGAGAGTGCTTCAGGCAGCAGTAGTGCCGAATCCCGGTGTACAATAACATCACAAGCGCGATGGGTAGACGGATCAGTGGCACTGGAATCGCGCATTATTGAGCAGGTGGCTTCGGCGCGGACGATGTGCAATTGGACAGCTACTGATACGATGTCCGGTGGACATTGTCGTGTTCGACGAGGCCCATATTCGAGATATGATTCCCCCTCATGTTGAGGCAGTGTGGCTGGATACCGGGCGATACGAAAGTCCTAGGTAGATGACGATGACGATCTCTAGCTGTCGTCGGTAAGAGCGAACGTACGAAGACGAGAAAGGAGAGTACGGTCGGTGAATTGATGGGAGGAGGATGGGCGCCAGGTACAGGTTTGCACAGAGCTGTCATATTCCTTTTTCTTGGGCGTGTATCAATCATCGCAAGCATGACCACAACAAAGGTTCCCTGCAGAGTCTACATTGCTCACACCCTTTCTCACGACGACCACTAGCCGTGTCGTCGCAGAGGCCCCCACTCAACCTTTCCAACAGATCCTACTTTCATCTATCGACAACGGACCGCTCTGTCTATAGCGCGCAACTCGCACACAGTACTGGGACAGAACTACTTGATTCAGGCCGAGTTCGTGATTTCCTGTCACTTCAGCACAGCTTTCCGGTGCTCTCAGGGCTGCGGTACTCGTCAATATCTCCAGTTCGCCAGTATAGCATCGACCCTTGGGCCCACTAACACAGGGCCTCTCTCAATTGCTCCCACATTGCCCCATCTGCCTTCAGTGCCTCAGGAAGAACAGGTCGTCACCGCCCTCGGGACACGCTCTGACTCTCTCTCGAGTACCCGGTGCGTCAATCAGCTTCCACCACGCGTCTTCCTGCTTATATGACAGCAGATCAGCCGCTCTGCACAATGTCTGCACACAACTACGATATGGCCTCGACGTGGGACGACCAGTATGTGCCCCCGCAGCTCGAGCAGGAGTACCCGCTCGACCCCGCACTGTACGGTGGCCTCACAGGCGATACCAACGCGTCGCACCTCGGTAGGCGCCAAGCAGCGCCCCAGCCGCAGAACGCGTCGTTCCAGGCGTTCGATCCCACCTACCAGCCCCAGATGGCCTTTAACTTCAACGCTCCCCAGCAACAGCCTCAGAGCATCGGTACGCATCAAGGGAGCGGCTCAAGCTTCCTCGCGCCACCGCTCAACACGGGCCAAGGCGCAATCCCCCACTTCAGCCCTTCGCCAAGCCCCATCTACTCACATCCGCCATCGCCGCAGCACAATCAGCTCGCCAGCGGCTATGCGGGGTACCAGCATCAAGTCGGGGGCATGCAGCCTGGTCCTTCGGCTGCGGGTCCAAGCCAGCATGTGTTCGATAATCAGGAGGGTGGAGATGTGTACGCCTCCCCGCTATCGTTCAGTACCAGCTATTCGTCCGACCAGATGCAAATGCCTGGACAAGGCATCCATCAGACCTCGTATTTTGGATCGAACGTTGGGCAGACGCAGTTCAATGGTCCCTCCTTCAAGCGGCCGCGAGAGGATCCTGTGGCATTTGATGACCCGGATCAGGATGCAGAAGAAGCCGGCGGGGCTCGAGGGGAAGCTGCCAAGGTGGCCAAACCGTGCGTATTATGTTGTCGCTTGACATGTTGACAGCCCGAAAGCTGACTATATGCGTCTCAATTATACAGAACTGGTGCTTGCGCTCGCTGCAAAGGCTTGAAGGTACACATTCCTCGCCTGATCTCCTTGCGTCAGCCTGCTAACGCCTCCACTTCAGGTCAAATGCGAGTTCAAGACCGATCCTGACATCTGCAGGCGTTGTCTGAATGGCAATCATGAGTGCGTTATCCCCGGACGCAAGAAGAGACGGGCCCCGCCGTATGTATGCGCGCTAGAACGACGACATTCTATCTCTGATCGGTATCTTTGTACAGTAAACGCGAGCACCTGCTGGCGCAAATCCGCGAGCAGGCCGCACAGATCTCACGCCTTATGGCTGAGCTCGAGGAGGCGCAGAAGAAGGTCGAGGCCCGCCCGGTCGACGCGCCCTCGCCGGCGACGACGACAGACTCGTACTCGCTCATCTCGCGCATCACGTCGCCCGAGGTCGAGTCCGAGCCCGGCGCGGGCGTGAGCGACGGCGCGCTGCACCGCACGAACGCGGAGGTGCAGGACTGGATCACGAAGGCGCGCGCGTCGATCGAGGCGTTCGGCGGGTACATCAGCATGGGCGGGCCCAGCGCGACGCACGACATGCTCGCGGGCGACGGCACGATCACTCCGGAGCAGGATGACGATGATTACGAGTACTCTGTCGCAGTCGACGACGTGGACGCAGCGGACGACGATGCGGCGAGCGACGACGGGTCGAACGGGACGAGCAGGAAGGTGCGACAGGGCACTGCCCCGCCCGGCAAGCTCGCATCGATCCCCACGGAGGCCGCCCCCTTCGGTCTGATGGCGAAATTGGCCTTGAGGGTCAGGCGCGTCAAGTCGAAGAGCGACCTCGGTGAAGAGCAAGAGGAAGATGTTGGTCTTGCAAATGACGACTACTTCATACCCAGTAAGTGCATTGCCGCGACATTTATGCGGTGGAACTCATCATTCTTTCAGCCAATAATTTAGAGCATCCGCTCATCAGCGAGGACCACCAGCCGCCACATATTCTTCGGACTGGCCTTGTTTCTCCTGCCGAGGTCGAGAAGCTATTCAAAATGTGAGCATGACCTCGTCTGAATGCGGATCAAGAGACTCATGGTTTCTTGCAGCTACTGGGATTACATGAATATCTCCGTCAGTTTATTGGATCCCGTTCTCTACACGGCCCAGAAGACATATTGGCGCAGTCCGTTCCTCTTCACCGTCAGTAAGTACCGATTCTGCCGCATATATGCGTGGATCAACAGCTTATTGTGCGCGCAGTCTGTGGTATCGCATCTCGATTCTACAGTGAACGACCAGACCTCTATCAACAGGCCATGCGCTACGCCCATCTCGCTGCAGGAACGGCCCTCATCGGAGGTCAGAAGAGCGTCGAGGTCGTGCACGCATACATCCTCTTGGCTCTATACCCTGTTCCCGCGCGCAAGTGGGAGGACGATCGCAGTTGGATATACCTGGGTGTCGCCATACGGTTCGTCTTAGTCTCGTCTCCTATCTGTACGGCACCAATTACGCGCTGCTCCTCACAGCATCGCCATGGATCTCAACCTGCACCACCCCACCACCGCCAAGGCGCAGAACGAGCAGCATGCCCGCGAGATGCTAAACCGCACGCGTGCCTGGCTGAATTGCTTCAACCTCGACCGATCTACCGGGTCGCAGTACGGCAAGCCGCCCATAATCAACAACGCGGACTACACTGCGAACCGGTCGGGCGATTGGTGGAACAGCTCGCCGTACAACATGAAGGGTTTCGACATCCACCTCGCTGGGTATAACGCCGATCTCACCACGATGGCACGGTTCAGGGCACAGATCCACAGCGACGCCAGCAGTCCCACTGGGTTCAACAAGGTGACCATCCTTATACATGCTCTGGTTGATATTGGGCCTGACAGTATCGATCATCGTAGAACCAGGACATTGCGGCGCTGGCCGTTGAGTACGACGACAAGCTTGCGACACTGTGGGATACATGGAGTGCGCGCATTCGCGATCACGAAGACCCGAATGATGTGCAGAGCAAATTCCGTACTGGGCTGCTCAGGTTGGCCTACAGCTACGCCAGGATGAACGTGTTGTCGTTCGGCTTCCAATATGCGTTTGGCAAGGCGTCCATTGGACGGGATGTGGACCTGTTAGGGCGCGTGAGTGTGAATCGTCACCCGGTCCAGATTGATCGTTGATCTTTTCTAGTGTCTGCGTGCAGCCAGTGACGTCGTCAAAGCTGTCCTCGAAGACATAGCCGTACCGAACCAAAGTACGTGTATGACTTTATGCGCAGAGGTCCGAGGTCTTATCAACGTGTCTTGTGCAGGAATATTCCTGCAGCATGGTCCTGAGGCGCAGAGTGTCTTCGTCACCTTTGCGTGCGCTTTCATGATTAAGGTGCGCTTGCCTCGAAGACACAGACATCCCAGATCTCACGCCACTTTAACAGCTGCTGCATCCCAAGTACGACACCTATGTTTCACGCGAAAAGCGTCTCGAGATCCGCGACATGGTACAACAGATCATCGCCCTATTCGGTTCCCCGGAGGTCTCCATCGATGAACGCCATGGTCCGAGACTCTACGCCCGATTCTTGCAAGGACTGCTGGACACTCCTGCCGCTAACCCCGATCGTCCTGCCATGGATCGACGGCAGCGCATGAAAGCGAAGTCGGAATCGCCGGCTACGCACAAGCTGGAGTTGTCAGATGCAGCCCTGTCCCGTTATTCAAGCTCGCAACCTAACAGCGCACGTCCGTCAGCGGAGCCAGAGGCGTTCGCGTCAGCCAGCGGCGAGTACGCGCCACCAATGGGCGAGGCTCCCCTCAATTCACCTGGTTTGACTGGCTATATGGTCCAGCCGTTGCCCTTCGAAGACTTGCTGCAGTCGATGCAGTCCGTCACCGATGGTCCGTCTTGGGGAGATTTCGGAGCAATGCCTGGTAAGTGATCGCAAAGCATGGGAGCATCGCAAAGCTGATGTCTTCACTCCTAGGCTTCGCTTGGATGGGTCAAAATAGCGATGTCACCATGTCGTTTACGTCGCCTTTGCAGGCGTAGAATAGAATTGCACAACAGTTATCCCTCTTGCAAATTTTCCTGTCTAGCTCCACTTATCGGGTTCCGTGCGTTCGCAGAAAGTGTATTATTGACACTTGTCCAATTGTACTACATACGTCTATGTCTAGGATATAATCTACGTGAGGGGAATATAATCTATCGCGTTCGTGAATGGCGTTCATGCATGGTATACGTATCAGTCCGTCGTGAGTGCTTCGCGCCTCAACGTAGCCTTGTTGATGTCGTCTAAAGAGATGTTGCTTCGCTCGCACATGCCTCGGAATATTCCGTCGTTGATGAACAAGTTCAGCGGAGTGTCGAATTCCTGGCACAGCTTGAGCTTCAGGGCGATGCAGCGTTAGAGATGAGAAACTCACAGCGACCATTCCGGCATCCATTACCAGAATCCGATCATACGAGATGATTGTGCGTAGCCGGTCTGTGAGAAAGGGATGTTTTGTTCGGTGATAGGGACATCGGGGGAAACATCGTGCTTACGGGCGATGCACAACAGGGTCTTGTCTTTGAACTCAGTTTGGATGGTCTGTTGGATCTTGCTATCGGTCTCTAGATCGACCGACGCTCTGCAAAGGTGTACGTCAGCTATGCCCTTGAAACGGCCAAATAATGTCCATACGTAGCCTCATCCAGGACTACGAAGGTACTGTCAGATTGCGGCATTTCGACGGAGAGAAGGCTGTACGTACCGACAACCTTGCTGTCCTTGACCAGCGCCCGAGCGAGACTCAGGAGACTGCGCTCTCCGACGCTGAGGTTTGCCCCCTCGGCCTCGACAATCGTGTCCAGAGTAAACCTCGTCTTATTAGCCTCTTGGCCCTCGACCCTCTCCTTCTCTGCCGACTCGATAAGATATGATCGACGTAACGCATCGTACAATCTGGCGTCCTCATGCTGGTTGAATGGATCAAGGTTGCTGCGAATGGTGCCTGCCCGTGTCGTTAGAAATGAAAGGTACCTAGTCTTTCGCAAGACAATACGCACCACTGAATAACAAGGGCTGAGAATATGTCAATTAGTGATGGACATGGAGGACCACAAGAAAAGACTCACGTCTTGAGGAATGATGGCAACCTTCGTCCGCAAGTCTCTCAGACCAATTGTGGAGATATCGAGACTAGTCGTCGCATAAGCACCTGCTCACTTGGTCGTGGAAAAATATGCTTACTCGTCAATTAAGATGGACCCCGATGTGAGCTCGACGATGCGGAATAACGCCAGCATCAACGAGCTTTTCCCTGCTCCCGTTCTGTCCAAAGAGTCAGTGCGGTCCACCGGACGAGTGAAGCTCCTTACCTCCCAACCACTCCAATTTTCTCACCGCCTTGGATGCTCAGCGACAACCCTTTCAGGACAAGGGGCAAGCCTGGGCGGTAACGCATTACAATGTTCTTGAACTCGACGGCGCCACGGTCTGGCCATTGTGCTGGAGGTTTCGTGTCTTCGACTTCATGTGGCGCTTCCTGCTCGATATTATTTCCATGACTGTAATGGGTGAGCGTCTCCACTGAGGCCATGTAGTTCTCCACTTCCGCGGACTGCGAGTTTATCAGCAATCGCGAATGTGATGTGACTGGATGTCGCAGCCTACCTGGCGAGTCACCGCACTACACATCTGTGTGAGACTGGCTGTGGCAGGGTGTCAGTGCCTGTCGTGCAACGAAGATACGCGATTACTGACTGGTGTAGGTCAATATCAGACCAATTTGTGCTGGATTGATTCCGCGAACACCGACAACGGATAGCATGGCAATCTACGCGCACAGTGATGAGAAAGGAAGTGGTCTAGAATATATGCGCCTTACCACAAAAGTCATCATGCCGCCAAGGAAATCGAGACGGATAGCGAGCCATCTGTGTGTCAATGAGCATCATGACAGAACAATGGACCGGGGGAGACATACCTCTGATTGGTAGCGGTTAACAGGGCGGCGCGATCTTCCAAGTCAGTGTAATATTTGTTGTCGCTGACGAATCGCGACATCTCGCCGTAGCTGCGGATAGTCGGTAATCCAGAAAGCGACTCCGCGAAATGCGCATAGAGGAAGGAACGAAGCATCGAATCTAAAGGAAATTCAGCGGCGATTTTCGACTGCACCAACAAAAGACAATTACCTAGACGCTTCAATTCTCGTGCACTCTCACGGTAGAAAGCAGAGAAGTATGTGTAGCCGAAGGCGATAAAGACCACAGCGATGACTGGGATGAAAATTCAGCATCAGCCATATCTGAAAATAGGCATTTGCTCACGGAAATATGGCTCGAGGATGGATATAATGATGACGGCTCCGACCACGTTGGCCAAGGTGAGGACCACTGAATGATATGTCAGGTAACGACGGAAATAGATAGGCAGTGAATGTCACTAACAGAGTCGCATGGACACTGAAAACATGTAAGGTCAGCACGGGGATATATCTAACTGGGGGGTCACGCACCAGGAAGCTGATTATCAATGTCTTGCATTTGATCACGTTAGTCTTGTAAGTTGGTCAACTGTGCCGAGCACTCACTATCAATGTCTTTGCCGAAGACACTCAGAATTCGTCCAGTGGGCTATTGAAATTATGAGTGCCTGAATCGCATTTAACACGAAAGAGGGCTCACTGTAGTATCAAAGAAAGACATCGGCGCGTAGAAGATGTGCTTGATGGCGTCGTGATGGAGGTTCTGTGAGACGAAGAACCCCATGTAGTCCATAGCAATGCCACTAAGGTCGTGCGTGAGCTTCCATGAGGGGAGTGAAGGAGAACAAGACTCACAGGAGCAAGGTGAACGTGGACTGAGATACGCCCATAAACGCGTACAAAATTTGATAGAAGGAGTTCTGACGGTGGAATGTGCTGCGCCGGGATTAACAAATACGAAAGGTATGAAGAGGAGAAAACGTACTTCGCCTGCCACCACACTAACGTGTAGGAGTTCAAGATTTGACTTCCTTGCATGAGACACATGAACGCAATGATGAACGGGAGGGTCAACCAGGCCTTTCCGGCCGACAAATAAGCCCCATAGACTGGACAGCGGATCAATGTCAACGAAACACACACGACGGGCAACCAACACACCTTTCCCACTGACCGAGCCAGTAGACCGTTTCTCAGCGACGATGAGGCGCCCCTCCAATTTACCCGTACCGGCGCCCAAACGCGTCTTCGCATCCGACTTGAGCTTCGCCTCGTCGATGTCCGCCCGCAGCTTGACCGCGCCTTCCACAGCCTTCTCTTCCTCCTCTTCCTCCTCTTCGCGCTTTTCCTGCCCGCCGAACTGCTGCATCAGGCTCGCGAACGTCTCATTGCTCTCGATGAGATCCTGGTACTTCCCCTGCGCTGCGATGTACCCGTTCTCGAGAGTGTAGATGTAGTCGCATTGGGGGAGGAAGTGCAGTGCGTGGGTGACTAGGATGACGGTCTTGCCGCTGGCGCGCAGTGCGCCGAGGATGGCGTCCGTGAAGAGAGCTTTGCCGACGTGTGCGTCAACTAGCGAGGGATCAATCACAGTCTGTGTTGGCTACGAAGAGGACATACCGGCAGAAAGTGGATCGTCGAATAACACAATGTCTGCATCGAAGTAGAGGGCACGAGCGATGTTGACCTGATCCGTACAAGTCAATATATGCGCGAAATATATTATGAATAAATTGTACGCGTTGCTTCTGACCGCCACTTAGGTTTATTCCTTTCTCGCCAATCTGGATTGAACATTAAGCAAGGTTTCATCATTCGACGTTGTAAGGATTTCCTACCTCCGTCAAATCACCGTCTGCCAGGACCTGAAGATCCGGAAGTAGTGAGGAGTTCTCAACGGCCTTCCAGTACTGCAAAGTCGTCAGAAAACTGTCGATCATCATCAAACTATGTACCTACCCGATCCTCGTCGAAAGGCAGTCCAAACGTGATGTTCTCCCGCTGTTCGGGGTCAGCGTCTATGTCACTATACTTCATGGCGCGACTCACCAAGGAGGCATTCTGGATCCATGCAGTCTGTGCACAGTACGCCACACGTCCGCCAAACGTGACCTGGCCCTGGACCCGCCGCATCTCGCCGATCAGGCCGTTAAGCAGACTCGACTGATTGCGCCACAGTCAACAACGTTGTCGACACGACATCAAAAAATAGAGTCACACACCTTGCCACTCCCAACAGCACCGACAATAGCCACAAGCGATCCCCTCGCGATCTGCATATTGACACTGCGCACTTGGAACGGCGGCGAGTCGTCGACCTCGATCTTCGCCTCCACCGCGGGGCCCTTGCCCTTCTTCTTCCGCGCCAGCGCCTCCTTCGCCTCCTTCGCCGCGAGGCTCTCCTCCCACTCGAATGTCGCGTCGTGCACGTCGAGCGCAAGCTTCTGGCTCGGATCGATCGTCAGCGGGTGGCCGTCCATGAGGGGCGCGTGGAATATCTCCGTCAACCTAGGGGAAGAGTCGGGTTTAGCGGTGCATACGATAGGATATGAGATGAGGTACGCACCGGCCCAGCGCGTTCATCGCGTCCGTTGTTGCAGACAATGCGCGCGGCATAAACATGAGCGGTTGGCGCAGGAGCTGGAACAGCGAGAACGAGGAGAAGATGATCGCCACATTGAAGTTATGCGCGGTAGACGTGTAGGTGACGAAGGCAAGCGTGGCGGCCAGCACAGGTATTGTGAACGCGAACGCGATACTACGGGGCCGCGATTATCAAATCTGCGGGACGACACGTATAAAAAAACGTACTTCGCTGATCGTGCAAACTGAATGAGCCGTATGCCCGTGAGCTCATTCTTCCTAGTATCGAAGATCTCTGTGCAGGTAGGCCCAATTAGCAAAATTTGACGCATATACCCACTCAAAAGAGTAACTTACGCTTCAAGAACGGCAGCTCGTACGAGAAATACTTGACGACGCGCATGGCACCGAGCACTTCAAGGATGATGCGCGCGCGCTGGTCCGTCCACTTGTTGCAGCGTTTCCGCAGCTTGAACTGAATCGCCATGAGCCGCTCTTGGAAGGGCACCATGAGGATGAACAGGGCGAATCCTGCCAGGGCGGACGGGCCGAGCTGGACCAGGAGGATGATCAAGCAGACCATAACCTGGATAGGTGCCGTCCAAGCTAATGATAATGTGAGCGTGTACTGCATAATTCAAAGCAAGACAGTCTTACTGGCATGCTATAGATAAAAGCAATCGCTCAGTACGCAGATCAAAATTCGAAGAAAGCAGCGACTACTTACGAACCACTGAGCACATGCGTCGATTCTGCTAACCTGTGTACGATATTAATGGACCGTAAGCAATGATACTTTATTTTCGTGGGACAGAGTGCTCTTACGTCGGTCGAAATATGATTGACTAGGGCCGAATTGGGGAACTTCGTCCGCGCTTTGCCCGTCAGGTTCACGCCGCGGTTGTACACCGAGGCAATCAGTGCCGCGCGTGCCAGGAGACCCGTGGTCATCGACCGCCAGAAGAATTGATGTTGCCCCACGCTGGCCGAGACCGTTATGAGGAACAGCCCGATAGCCATGCCGACGCCGCGTCCGATGCTGGGAGGCGTCGTGCCCGCAGCGGAAGCGGCGGCGTGTTCCTTTCCGTAGTTGATGATGGCCTGCAAACAAAGGTCTGAGCAATGAACCAGTAAAGCCGACAGATGTTATACCTTCACGAGAAGCGGTCCCATGAGTTGCGCGGTGTCTCCGAAAACCTGGCGTCCAGGTCAGTAATAGTCCAGGTTGTTTAGAAGAGGCTCTCACCTTGAAGCCACCACCGAGCCAGAACGAACGGCCGAAAGTGTCGTTTAGAGCCCACGCGAGACTGGCCTCCTTGCGACCGTCCTTGACACGCCACTGCTCCTCGAGCTCGGCCATACGCGTCGTGCACTTTGTACCGCTCTTGAGCGAGCGAGCGAACCACTTCGTGCGTTGCCACAGTCCGGGCTTCAGTTCGCCGTTCGCGAGTCGTTTGTTCCACTCGTCGGCGGCCGTGACACGCGCATCCCACGCCGCGTCGAGGATCCCACTGAGGCGGCCTGCCTCGCGCGTCTCGTCGACCTTCCACAGGTCCGTGGCTTGCAGCGTGCGCTGGTAGCCAAGCGTCTAATGATATGGGCGGCGGGTGAGCGGTGTCCGCGGAGATGGATAGCGGGCAGGCACTTGCCATGATGGGCGTAATCCACGTGTACGTGAGCATGGACAGCAATGACGCAGTGGCGAGCGGAATTGTCTGCAACCCCATGAGTTTCGCTTGGCCGTGCAGCGCCACGCCTACTCACCTGCGCGTCTGACAAGTTCGCGGGAGGCGGCGGCGGCGGGTCCTTGGGTATCCTGCGCAAGTGCAGACGCGTTCAGCAGGCTGTCAAGTGTGGAATGCGGGACATACCATAGCTGATACCACCGTTTGCGGTACCTGACATGTTCCTCGCCCTTGTCAAGCACCAGCCTGGGAGCGTCGCGTGCTTTCGTGGTCCCTGGCGTCTCCTGGACCTCTTTGGTCTCGACGGACTCGGCGTCCTTCTCGATGTCCTTCTCGCTGGGACTCATGACGGGCCAGTCAGAGGGTCAGAGTCATGAAAGTTGGGGAGAAAGGAGCGTGTGGGGGCTCGAAGATAAGTAGTCCGCGAGTCCTCGAGGTTCTGCGTCGGCATCTTCACGGCTAGACAAGTAAACAGTGATATTAGTCATAATCTGAACAAAACCGGCGCCCTCACGGCGCGCGACGAGGTCGACCCGCGCTGCAATGTCGAGCCAATTTCGACAACATACCAGCGGGAATCCATGTTGTTTGCAGCGAACACGCGCGAGGCTTCGTGCCAAGACGACATTCCACGAGATTATTACGAGAATTCGGTGCGCGATCTCTGATGACCGCAAGTTAGGTTTGCCCAAGAGCGTGGAGGTCCAGACAACTGATCCCGATAGCATGTGGAAATAACACGAAATAATACCGGGTCGACTGCGCACACTCACCTAGCGTTCGCTGTGCACGTCGACGACGAGGGCGTCGTCGAAGGCATCGCATGGTTGCATCAAAGGCCAAGCCGACGTCGTTCCGCTCGCAGGGCGATCAATGGCTAGACGCCAGCAATCATGGCGGGACACTGCCACTCACTGCTACCGCTTCTACTAGCTGCACTTAAAGGCACGTACCGCTCCCAACAGGTCTCCATCATCTTTTTTTCACACTTCACACCTTCAGGGTCTTTGCAATCACCCGGCGATGAGCACAGAGATTGGAACCCTGGTCGTTGTCGTCCTCAAGGCTAGAAACCTCCTCGACAAGCACTTCTTCAAGCAGGATGTGTACACCAAAGTCACCCTCGGTGACAAGACTCAGCAGACGAAAGTGGAGGTCAAGGGCGGGCAGCATCCAGAGTGGGACGAAGAACTTCGCTTCCCTGTGTTCGAATCAAAGGGCAAAAAGGTAAAGACACTCAAGGTAGCCTGTTACTCGAAGGAGGCACGAGTGGACGCGATCGTTGGAGAGGGGGAACTAGATATTAGCGAAACACTCGAGACGGGTGAATTCGATGGTGAGCACGGAGGTTCCTGTCGCAAATCGACGTGTATTCACGGTTCCTGATGAACAGATTGGGTCCCACTGAAGACTACTACGGGTGTGCAGCGTGGTGATCTGTACCTCGAAATGACCTTCTACGCCGCGGGCCCGCCCCCCGCCCTCTCGCGTCGCCCATCCAAGCTCGATCCCAGCTCACGACTATCGCGGGTCCCCCAGACCGTCGCCGAATACCACCACCCTGGCCTGCAATCCGTGCTGTCCTCGGACGGAGCACATCTTGCACCGCCGACGACCTTGCAGCCTGGCCGCGCATCGCCGCGACCCGATACCCTGCCTCCGCTCCCAGAGGAGCCCGCGCCCGCAGCGGATGCGCTGCCCGCGATTCTGCGTGCTGGCGCGGGGAGATACTCCCCACAGCCCCCCGCGAGTGATGGGCGGCAGTCCGCCTCGCCCCCGTCCACATCGCCATATACCTCGCCGAAGCCTGCATACCAGCCGTTTAATACCTCTCCAGTTCCGACGCCAACACCGCAGCCCCAAGTATCAGTTTCTGAAGATGTCGTCCCCGACATATTGCGCGCCGGTCTCGGGCGCGGACGCGCGTCTGCAGCGCACAATCGCACAACATCAGAGCCTGGTGTCTCTGCAGCGTTGCCGACAGGAAGCGTGCCGGCGCAGTATGAGTATCAGGCACCGTATACTGCTACAACTGAGCCGCTGAGGCCGGTCTCAGCGCGGCCGTCTCACACTCAGTCTGCTTCTACGTCAGCGTACTCTGTGGCCGCGCCGGCCTCATACTCTGCACCCGCGCCGACCCCTACACCTTCGTATTCTACGCCTGTACCTGCGTCGACACCCGCACCGTCGTATGCTACACCTGCACCTGCGCTGACCCCAACACCATCGTATGGCGCTCCTGGGCTAGCACCTTCCCCCGCACCCCCATATGCACCCACCCCTGCTCCCGCTCACGCGTACTCTACGCCCGCACCCGGACACACGCCCGCATATTCTACGCCCGCACCGGCGCACACCCCTCCGCACTCCACCCCCGCGCCATCCTGGCACCAATCGCAATCGCAACCGCAATCGCAATCGCCCCCACAGATGCACGCGCAACTGCCGCCGAACGCATACACCGCAGATCCTGCGCCGCCGGCGGGGTTCACGTTCCCCACGCCGCAGGTCGCCGCGCCGCCGCCCCCGCCGCCCGTGCAGCACGCGCATTCGCAGTCGTACGGCCACCCCGCGACTTATGCGCCGTACCCCGCGAACGCGCCGTACTCCGCAAACACGCCTTACCCCGCAAACGCGCCGTACCCCGCAAACGCGCCGTATCCCCCGCCCCAGCAGGCGTACTACCCGTACCAGGCGCCCCCGCCCGCGCGCGCGTACGCGTACAACTACCCGCCGCCGTCGCGCGACCCGGACCTCGACGCGCCGGACCTGCTGAAGAAGGAGCGCTACCAGAAGCCACTGCCCCTCCCGGACGAGCCCGCGGACGCCCATGCGAAGTCGGCGGCACCGGCGAAGGCGCATACATCCACCTCAAATACCCCCGCGGCGTCGTCAGTAGCCGCATCAACGGGTTCTGCACCTGCGCACACGCACCACGAGCCGACGCCGTCGACGAGCGTCGACGAGCACGTGCTCGCACTCGCAGAGGAGCTCGCGGAGGAGGAGCGCCGCTGGCGGCAGGTGCACGACCAGGAGGAGCTCGACCGCGAGCTCGCGCGCAAGCTCGACATGGAGCTCAACTTGGCGGAGCTCGAGAGCGATACCGCCGACCAGACCAATAACAGCGGGAGAGAGGGACCGAGCAGAGACGGCGCGACGAGTCCGAGGCAGCCCGTGGATATGCCTGGCAGCTGGTATAGACATCGAGTGGAGGTTTGAGATTGTTTAGTCGTGTCGAGGTATTTTTATTTTTCGGCTCTTTCACATCATATACAGCAGCCCCCCATCGACCATTCTCTTCAGTGTAACATATTATTTGGATTTAATGACATACTAAAGCCCTACAGGGCCGTCTAGGATACTATACCTACGCCTCAAGCTCGCTCTGAGAGAACTTCTGAACGAGACGACAGCAAGACTCGTCGCTGGGCGTATGCCGCGGTTCTAGGCGTCTGACAGCAGTTGTCTTCAATGCTGGCGAGGCTGCTCTCTGCGTGATGCGCTGTGGCAATGTAGACAGAGACGCAACATGGGTGAGTGTTACTCGAGAATCTTCATCGAATGCATCCAATAACCTCCTGCTTATCGAAGAAACCGCCTCGTAAATGAAGGGGGTTCTAGAGCGCTCCTGAACGTCGCGAATGGTCTTTTATAGTTTTGCTGTGGGAGCGACAGCAAATCACTTGCTGGACGTGGCGAGATCGGGATCTGCGCCTGAGATGCGCGGTTGGCTTCTTCAACGTATGGATGCTCCCGGATTCACGGGGAAATCGCCTCCGAGTCGAACAAACGAACATTGTACGGCATTCGATGTGGAGAGTATCTCTAGGTGGCAGCGAGAGCCAGGTACCTTTGACTGCGCGCTTCTGTAGGTGTTTCCATCGCAGGTCACGAGTGTGAGAGAACGCCGTCCCGACGCCGTCATATTCCATGAGGAATGTAACATTGCTGCGGGGTGTGTCAAGTTCGTACCACCCCCTCCGGATATGCCTCACTAACATTGACATCCTATGTGCCGTTGGGTAGCTTGGTATGAAGGCAGATTTACCATGGCTCTGTCCGCAGTCGTCGAAACTTAATTTGCTTGCGTGAGATCGCAAAGATCTAGTAAGTGGACTCCTTTGGCGATCATCGCATCCAGAGTCGGATTTTCACGCTCGTACGCCCAGGACCAATCACAGAAAAGTGCAACTCCGAATCTAACGGAGAGACATCGCTGGTCGGTACCGATGGAAATGACCGCAGTGAAGTCCATCGACGTCTACTACCTCAGCCGACCGTGCGCAAACCTAGATTTAGAGGCGAGTACGTCGTGTCTATCTTGCTTGATTTATTTGTAGTGCTCTCGCTCATCCAGCCCTTTCCATCAGCCGTAATTTGAATGGATCTCAAAAATCAGCTGATGTTCATTTGGGGTGCAACTGCCCTCGTGCATCATCTGCTCCGTGTCTACTATCGCCTCCGATTGGAGCCAATAATGTACGTGTAATTGAAGACACGACTCTGGACTATCGCGTTTCACGTCGGATATGCCAGAGAATAAGTATCGCCTGGACTGTCGACTCCCACTCAGAAGGCCAGGCGAACACACGGACTTCCAACCTCCTCGCGGCTTCGTGCGGCCTGTAACGCTGCTTTTACTCCACGCGTGGTCGTCTCTTTCCGGCTCATCCGCTGGCGGGGAATGCTACTGACCCCTGCGAATGCTACTGACCACTTTTCAAGCTTTAAATCCAGTCCTAATTCCGGCGCCTGATAGCTTGGTCATCACGCTCATGGACGCGTGCGACGTTGTTCAGCAGGAGGCGTGACCTTGCATATTGACGAGTTTCTCTTACCAGCCAATCATTACCAACAGTCTCGCTCAGACGCTCCGCCACACGGTCCTACGCATCGCGCCGCAGGTCGAGGTAAGCGAACGCCTAGTAGCAACGTGGGGCGCTCCAGATCACAGCGCGTTTCTCGAATGCTGCCCGATGCATAGGCTGCTTCGGCGTGTAGGAGGGATCCCTGGGAACTCCCGGTTCTCGCATCGGTTCGTCAAAGAGGACAGCTGGCATCCTGCTCGTGTCCTCATCATTGTACGTACACGGGCGACGAGACAGGCTGAGCTCGCCCAGGCGGCGCAGCTCGAAGACTCTCCGTTGGAATGTCTTGTTTGAGAGGTACGCCGGATCTCTGCCTTCTTGACAAGGTCGAGCCTTACAGATGGCAGTCATACTGTTTTCAGCCAGTCGAGCGACCACAGCGCTCGAAGGAGTGCTAGTAAGCGTCGGAGCGGTATAAAAGGTCAGCACAGTGATCCATGGATATTCGTGCTCCAAGTGACTCTTGCAAGAGGTCTTACAGGAACATTCATACTCTTTCCAAAATCCTTCTCGCGATGTTCGCCCGCCAACTCGCTCTCGTTGCTGCCACTATCTACGCTGTGGCAAATGTCCAGATCGCTAGCGCGGTTTGTGCTCCCGGACAAATGGGTATGTGGTCATGGTTTTTCAAGATGTTGTTGATTACACGCTGACTCTCATCCTTTCTACTCTCAGCCGTCGGTCGTGGTCAAGTGTGCACAATTTCCGCTCGTCGTATCTATGATGTCTGACCTTTCAATTATTCTACAGGACTCTTACTTAGAGGGAGAGAATTACGTCTCTTACTTCTTCGGTTTTGAAATGTCCAACGACTGTGGCATCATTGCCGATAGCCCTGAAAGCGAGGATCCCAACGAGGTACGTGATGCACGCGATTTGTTTTTCTACCTCACGGCTGACCTTAGATGATCAGATGTGTTACGGCAGCTACAGTCTCGGTGCCTCCGTTCAGTGTACCAATGACTTGTACGTGAATTTAGTTGGGGACGTTACCGATATCTACTCACCCGCGGTCACCTCAGCCCTACTGGTGCTTGGGATACACAAGGCCAGCATTGGCATTGCTCTAAGACGAATGATGGCAGCTGCAACAAGGACTCGCCCGTCGGTGGCTTCCTCGTCCTCGCGTGCTGCGACCGCGAATAAACGTACGATCCTCACGATGGAAGGAGATATCCCCATCTCGCCCAGTCTGTACGAAACGAAGCATTTGAATGTCGGTTGTATGCAGTACTAGTTAAAACACATATAAATCACATAGTGGGAACGGTCATTTTCGAAATTTCTTGCCTTATCTGGCCCTCCATTAATGCGGCAAGCTAAGGAGCCGCAGTGGTGTGCTAGACGTTCGAACTATTGGGGTTGCTCGTTGATCGTTCAAGCTCTGTGGCCCCCGGCCCGCCCATTCCGGATGGATTATTTAGAGACGCCCACATGTTTTGATCCCGCTCTTGGGCGCTCTTCCAACTCTGATCGGTGCCACATCTTGCTCATCGCGACGCTGCCCCCTGCTGCCATTTTACGAGGCTCAAGGCAAAACCAACCTCAGCTTCACGAAAGTGGGCCGTTGTAGAGCTTGGTATTATCGACATAATTCTCCTAGTCTCGCTAGAAAGAGGATTATGTCGGACCATACACGGGCCTAGCCTTGTTGGCTCGGTCGACGTCTTCGTCGAAGCTCGGGCAGTTTTTCACCCCTGTTAAAAGTCGGGGTATGTAGCTTATGTAAAGTCTCGCGGCGGACGATGCATCGCCACATACCGATTGTACAAATTTTGCCGACGTACTCCGTTGGAGTACGGGCATACGACCCCGTAAGTATCTCGATCCTTCGCGGCCCGGCGTACGCTGCAGACCTCTATACATCTCCGGTGGATGTCGGAGAGGTCCCGCCTAGCTCGTCACGATGGCCGCGTGTAAAGGAAAGGTGCAACATTGATGGTCTTTCTTTTTGCATCGCAACTCACAGAGTTATGGTGCACAGAAGCCCTCTTTATGACGCAAATTCTCACTATACGTTTTCCCACAGGCGTACACAAGCTCTCTCAAGTTAAATCTCATCGTGTCTGTATCAGCGTTACCGAGTCTCTTCGGTTATCGAACCTTGGTAAGACTTCCACTTGGTTCGTGCCTTGCGAATGCGCATTGATTATTGCGCGCGCCCACTAGCAGGTACAGCTTGAAAGCGGCGTGTTTTCAGAAGGACTATTCATAGCTGCCCTCCTCTTCACTTCGTGGTCGTACAGCAGCTGATCCTGGCCGATCCTTCACGATGCTTGTCGAGTCGCCCTTCGAGCGGTCCCCGAGGGCTTGGGGCGCTCCAGGGCCGAATGCAATGTTCCAGCACGAGACATGGCGCTATGCACGGCATACAGGAGGCGATCGTGGGTGCTTACTCAGTACTCAGTTTTGACACCACGGGTATGGACGTACGCGGTTAGGCATGTACGCGCTTGACCGTGCCTTCAACGACCCAAGACACCACTGAATCCGCAGAAGAGAGCAAAAAGTTCTTGATGTGCAGGACACAGCCGTCCACACAACCACCCAATTCTTGCTAGTACTCTCTGTCAGAGGTTGGGAATACTTATACACGATACTTACACGCCGTTAGCGCTCCTGACTGAGGTATCTGTACTATGTAGAGTACCGATAAATTCCATGGGTCCCTCCCACCGTCTGTATTGGAATAAACGCTGTTCAGGCTAATATTTTGAGTGTCTCGACCCTGGAAAATCGATATCTTGTCAGTTGGGCGCCTAGTATGTCCAAGGTGAACGACCGCAATCGCCGCCGCAAGTTCGTACTGAGCCACCACTCGCGACTGTCATAAATTGTCCTAATTCCTACTCGCTTTACTTCTGCATCTGTTCAGCAACTCATGTCCTTGTCTCGAACTCTGGGAGGTCCGCATCAGCGAGAACGCGTTACATAAGGCTCGACAGACGCGACGAACTGAACTGTTATTGTTCGACGTTGCCGGACACTTGTACTCTTTTGGCTCTCATCTGATTCTAGCGATACATATACGGCAGTATGACTAGGTATATGCTCCCTTTGTATGCGTGCATTGTTCGTCTTTGAGCAAGACTGTGGCAACGACATCGAATCGAAATTACCAGGCTTTCTGCCTATCTTGCTAGCTGTGTAACCTTCACCCTTGTGCAGAAGAAGACCACTGCACGCCAGAATCTTGTCTCCATACCACCACCTGCCGACCTCAACACAGCTGCCCTCCACCTCCTTTCACCTTGTCGCGATGTCTTGCTCGCTGTGTCGACTGCCTTTCACACCGGCTTCAATGTCTGTCGACCCGTACCCTCCTCCTCCAGGAATCTTGACCGACAGGCAGTACAAGTACTTCATCTATGGGATCGCGATAGGGGACACAGTACTACCCACCAACCTCCAGAAATACGAGTTTCTTGGTACGTACGCGTTACCCTCTTGGAAGACACAATGTAGGACTGATGTTTCGTAGATAACAACCTCTTCGGCACGTTCGTAACGATGATCTTCAATATGGCCTGGGAGTCTGAAGGTGGCACTGTAAGTCTCCATTGAGCTCGTAACATAGGGCGATCTAACGCTGCTTTCCTAGATCATGATATTCCACACGATCTGCGCGAATATTGTGCGCCACCACTTCGACGCTGAGGAAGCCGTGATGAAGAGTGTTATGGACCTGGTCGAAATCCCACAGGTCCTAGGGCGTCCCCTGGGTGGCAAGAACGCAGGTCGTCTCCGCCATGTGAAGTACGAAGAAGTGGGTGGCGTGGACATCAGGCCCTTCTACCACAAGGGCTATGCCGGCTGGATGCGACTCGACTGGCCGGCATACAAGAAGGCGGGATACGAATGGACATACACCAGACCGGACACGTACGTCGCGTCATTTCATCAATTCTGTCTTGTATTTCTGACACGGACCATTCCACCCTCAGATTTCCTCGTTTCCGCACGTCCGTCGCACAGAGTCGCTTCCCGGGACCCAAACCGAAGACGACGAAAGATGTCGTCACGAACCAGCCCCTCGACGTCCTGCACGCCCTGCTTCCCTACCTGGACGACAGGTCCTTCGTCATGCTTCTGTCGACTTGCCGCACCTTCAGGCATCACGCGCTGACGACCTTCATGCCGCAGGCGCGCGAACGCGTGCTCGCAACCGGCTGGGGGATCCCCTTACACAAGGAATACGCGGCTGCGCCCGCGAGTACGCGGGAGCAGGGGCTCATGATCGACCCCGCGAACCCGCCAAAGGAAGGCGACTGGCTGCTCTACCTCTGCAACTTGTACAAATCGCCGAGCATGCGCGCGCGTCGCTGGATCTGGGCTCTTGCAGCAGAGCTGCGTCGCGCGTTCCTGGAACAGAAAAGCGGCAGCGAGTATGACGACGTCATCAACGAAGACGGCGAGACAGTGAGGGGCCCTGCGAGACGAGCACTCGAGAAGAGATTCAACGAGAATCCCCTTATGAAGATGGGTTTCAACAAATTTTGGCAATAAACGATGTCAACAAGAAGTGGACCTCCACGCCTCCATTCAGACGTCTCTGCTCACAGCGAACTGTAACACCAGACGCAACACCAGAATTGAATGTTTGAAATTTGTGTCATTGAACCTAATCATAGAGAGCATAAGGCATAGATATCTACTCCTTGCATTGCCTGGTTGTTGTACAGCACGCATGACAGCAGAGCGAAGGGTGTTAGCGATACAAAGCGACGAAGCAGTGGAACGAGGAACATGAACTGTCTGCCAAACATATGACCAAGTGTATATTAACGTATAAAAAGTGGTATAGAGAAAAGCGAGGTATAAATTATACCGTATGCGAACATATTGCTTATCTTGCTCATGAAAGGTCGTTGTCGTTGTTGATTTCGGATTCAGGGAGTGGCTCAGGCAGGCCGTGTAGCGGTTCGCCGTGTATCCGCACGCGGTATATGCACGTGCCGTCGGGGCGGCCCCAGTTGTTCTTGACATTGAGGAAGACGATGCCAAAGTCGAGGTCGAGGTCCCGAATCTCCTCGGAGATGGAAAACGTCTGGATATAATTCGGGGCGTGGATATTGTAGGCAAACGTCGCCAGTCGGACCCAGTTCGTCGTAGAGAGCACGCCGGGCGCCTCCACTTCGTCGGCAGGGTCGCGCGACGCACGCCACTGCTCAACTTTCGCCACGTTCTCCGGACCCTCGACAAAGCCCCACAGCTCCATCTGGCGTGGCGCGGAGCGTATGTCTGTCGCAACCTCCTTAGGAACATGGTCGATCGTAATATCCGTGATATGGACGGGCATCGCGAGCTTGATACCGACGTGGCCCTGTGTACCAGCGAAGGGCCAGCAGTAGCCGTTGTGGCTCTCGTGGTGCAGTAGAGTCACAGGCGATCGTCCGATCGCGTAGCCGTTCCCAGTGACCCAACCGACCACCTGGCCTACGAGGGACTCAGGCCGTATGTCCCACGTATCGCTAGTAAGAGCAGGAACGATGGCCGCCCCGCTTGAGTATAGCGCGTAGTCCGCACGGGCAATCGTGTCCTTAGAGGCCCTCATCACCGCCGAGTCGACGAGATGCGAGAGGAGCGAGGTGACATCTTGTCCATCCGCGGACTTGATCGTCACGCCGGCGGTCGTGCCCGTCGCGAGTTTGTTCCACCAGCTAGAGACGGCGCCGACTGCGCCACCGGATTGGGCGACGCTCTTGCTGACTTCGAGGGCGTCCTTGACCTCGCCCTCAACCGTCTCCATACGCTCCTCCAAGACTCGCAACTTCGCGCGCGCAACGTCGTCGTTAGTGGCGTCCGGGATGCGTTGCTGCTCGTCCTTCTTGAGCGTCCTGAGCTGCGTATGCAACTGCTCCAGTTCGCGGTGAACTTCTCGTAGTTCTTGGCTTGTGGAAGCTTTGAGCTTGTTCTCCGTATCATATATGCGGGCACTCTCCTTCTCGATCTTCGACTCCAGGTCGCCGATCATGCCCGCGACTTCCACCGCGTTGCGTGCGTCATTTTCGATGTATGACCTTGACCGTTCCGCTTCGACCGAGATCCGAGCGATCGCTCTCTCGAGGTTTAATAGACGAGTGGTGAGGTCTGTGATGTCATAAGGTATCGACTCCGGTGGTTGATATGGAGGAATGTAGACGGGACGCGACAGAGACGGCAGATGGTCCAAAAGTCCATTATTCAAGGCCCACCATACACCATATACGCTGAGCGCGAGAGTTGCGTATTTTCCGAGCCGCAGGAGGGGCGTGAAATCGATTTGTGTCAGGCGGCGGAGTGGTTTCACCAGCAGCAAGTCGGACGTGTAGCCGAGGCCTCGTGCAAGCATCCACGGCACATACGTGAGAACCGCCCACAGGGACAGGACGATCAACCATAGCGCCCTGAACACAAGATGTACGGCCCGCCCCAGGATGGCGCCGATGGAGAACGAGCTGTACGCCACCTGCTCAACGATGGACTCGTCTGGCTCCAGCGCTTCCTCGACCTCCTGCATCGACTGTAATCCGTTCTCGATGTTCTCGATATCAATCGACGTGTTCTGCCCGCTATAGTCGTATCGCTGTTCCGGCGGGATCGACCCGCGAGAAGAGGATATGTGTGACGGTGGAGGGATGGAAGCGCGCTGGATGGAGAGTGCACGAGGTGTTGGGACAGACACCTGCAAAACGTTGTTTAGCCCGATTGAAATGGTTCAAACATTAGCAAAACGCACCGGCTCAGCGGAGTACTCCGGCAGAGGCTCGTCGTCACTTCCCTCATCCCCGTCGTCCATGATTCCATTTTTTCTTTTCTTTTTCCGTTTATCGTAGCCGGCGACAGGCAGCGTCCGTAGAGGACCGCCTGTTCCTCCGCCTTTCTTTCCCCTCCGTTTCTTCGTCCTCTTCCCACCGTCTGAGCCAGAATCGCTCTCACTTTCGCTCAGATCGGATAGTGACGGTTTGTACGCCTTGTTGTCGACGGATATGCGATTTCGTCTGTGAGCCGCCACATTGCGTCGTGCGCCAGCGCTGTTCTCCTGCTGGGATGTGTCGAGGTAGTCGCGTTCCTCGTTCTCGTAGTCGTAGCTCGACGACTTGTCTTTACTGGTGTCGTTGAGTGGCAGTCGTAACTCTGGCTCTTCTGACTGACGACGCATGAAGAACGTCGCCGGTGCAAGTCGCCTCGTCGCGTCCATGACCTGCTCACCGAACGTCTTGGCCCGGCCGTTCTGCGGAATTTCCTGCGAGCTGTCGCCCTCAGAACCGAAGTTCGCAGAGTCCGTTCTGGAAAGTGGTCGCGCTCGCGGAAGGCCGTTGTTTCGTTCGGGAAGGGCGAGTCGACGCATCCTGGTGGACTGCGTTTCCTTCTCATACTCCACCGATGTGCTTCTCGGCAACGCCGAGCGAGGCTGCTTGCCCGCGGCCCACAAGTCGTTGGGATTCATTGGATTAACGCTGGTATTGAAGGTGTTCTGGGCGCTCGAGCTGCTCGCGCTCGAGTCGTATGCGGGGATGGCAGTGACTCCCGCGGCGGCGTGGAATGCACTGGCGATGTTGACGGAGGTGTCCTTGACGGTCCACCTCTCGGGGTTGGGAGGGGTGTTGATTACGCGCGGCGCGGCGCGTGACTGCTGCTCCTGCTCGCGCTGCTTGCGGCGTGCGAAGCGGACGAGAGCAGGCTCTTCCGAGTCGCTGACGTGCTCTTCGGAGTTGGCTGCTGCGGGAGCAGGCTGTGGTTTGGGAGGGGAACGCGGTTGAGCAGCTGGTGCTCTAATCTGATATGAGACGGAGACAGTATGAAGAAAAGACATGTTGGACACACCCGTATGCGTATGATGCAGGTGGGTGGACTCTTGGCCTCTGCGCCCAACCGTTAGCTTGTATTTGAGTGGAACTGCCGGCGGTATTCAGGCTGCTCAGAGGCTTCTTGTTCTGACCCAGAAACGTGCGATGATCGAGACGTCTGCCTTGACCTAGAGGTGTGCTCGCGAAGGACATGTAATCCTCGTTGTTGAGATGGACTAGATAACGACCCCAGTCCCAGTCGGAGACTCTGGAAGTATTACGGGCACGTTGAACAGGCGAGGCCGGAGAGCAAGTTGGGACAAGATATGATGGTATTGGCTGTTAGATGCGATGATGATGCGTGCAAATGCGTCGTGTGCATGCAAAGAGTGCGATTTCAGAGGTCCTCGTTGTGAACGCGTGTGATGGATGAAGAAAGAGAGGGTGCGGGCAGGCAAACGAGGGGAGATGGTTGCAGACTCAACGGGACACAAGGCGCGTGGCCGCGTGCTGTTGGCCCTTGTTTGGCCATGTCTGCATTCCATGTTGGCCCAACGCCCACATCAAAAATACAAGAAAACAATACTACAGATGTTCGACAAAATGCTTTCTACAGCTCGTTATTGTACAGCATGCGACAACGATTCCCCAACATGGTTTCCAGCTAAGACTTTCACAGATTTGCGAATGAGTCTGTGGCCTAATTTTCAGAGTCAGAAAATTGTTATCACGTTCTGCGAGAAATGATGCAAACCTCGACGAGGAGCTTAGAGGTGCCGGGCTCCCGAGAAGAGTGGCCTGCGTCAGGCACGATGTGCAGCGCGATCTCGGGCCAGACCTTCTTCAATGCGTACGCGGTGGTCGCCTATTGCGGAGGCAAATCCATAAGATCGACGAAGCCAGGACCAATGCTGGACACTCACCGGGCATATAACGTCGTATCGGCCTTGAACCACAACACAGGGAATGTGGCGACTGCGAAAGCACGTGAGACGCGTAGATGAGCTGCACTAATCACGCGTACATCTTGTCGATCTCCTGCTTCTCGAGAAGCTGGCCGTCCCTCATCCAGCCGTCATTGATGAAGAAGTGATTTTCGATCCGTGCAAATGCGCTGCCGGCGATCGTGAGTAGATAGGAGACACGAAGAACAGGTGACGCACTTCGCCCAGTCGTCTTTCTCCGCCTCGGCAACGTGGGCGGGATCGACATGCAGCTTCGACGTGAACATTCTAAGATAAAGTCAAAAGTCAGCTCTGGTACGAAATCGTGTACGAAATCGCGTACTCCCAGCGGGTCCATGCCCTCGCGGCCTTCAGACGCGTCTCGTCGTCTGTCGCGTTCAGCTGCGCGTGATATGCGAGCATGAGATCGCCACGCTCGGATTCCGGTATGGGAGCGATAAAGTCATCCCTGATGTACCAGAGACGCATTATAATCTCGATTGAGACGTGGCAAAATGAGCACGTACCAAGCCTCAGGGAATAGATGCGAGGCTCCGTCCTGATAGAAGAAACGAAGCTCGCTACGACACTTGTCAGTTTCTTCTCGATCCTTCAGACTTTGATCCTCAGATACCTCTTCCTCAAGGTGAAAATGCCTCTGTGTGCCGAATCAGACAATTTCAATGTTTAATTAGAGGCCGGCGCACCGCATGATCATGCTCTTGACGCGGTCGGGGTGAGACTTTTGAATAGTTTAATCAGAACTACGGACGAGCGACAACGCACGAAATACTCACCTCAGCATACGCCAGGGTGAGGGTCGATCCCTAGTGCACGGCACACCTCTGTGAGTCCGAGACATGCAGCTGACTAACACCGTGCTCACCCACGACCCGCCGAAGACGTGCCATTTCTCAATCCCGAGGTGCTCACGCAGCTTCTCAATGTCGGCGACGAGATGCCATGTCGTGTTGTCATCGAGTGACGCGCTCCTGCAGAGTCAACGCTGCGATGGGTTAGGCTGTGAACGGGACCAGCAGCTCACTCACGGTGTAGACTTGCCAGAGCCTCTTTGGTCGAGCATGACAATCTGGCATTGCGCAAATGAAAAACAAGGGCACGTAAATTGGTGCATCAAAAGTGGGTGCGTGTGATGCGCACCTTGTACTTCGAGGGGTCGAAGAACGACCGGTCTTTCGCGTCGCATCCACCGCCAGGGCCTCCTACAACGTTGCGATGTGCATATTATGCACAAGATTCACAGGGTCATCCACAGAATCGCCCACCATGAAGGAATATGACTACAGAGATGTCAAAGCGTTAGGATGACCTCAGTCTATAACAAGCGCGAGACGTACCAGGAGTGCCCTCCTTATTTCCACAAAGCTCGTAGCTGTATCCATAAAAACGTTGAGCGGATATCCCATACGCTGTTGTGATAGCCTTACTAGAGCGTATGTATGTCGGAAACTTCGAGCTTTCCGGTCTCGTAGGGCTCAATGGGCGGATACATGTTCACAGAGGCTGTGCAAGACGAGGAAAAGCGTAAATGTTGTATAGGATGTCGTATAGACTGTGATGGAAGGCTATAAAATGCACGAGGGTATACTCGAGCGAGGGTCGTGGGACGAGTATGAGTCAAACGAGCTGGGGAGCGGAGGACGCTCGATATGGTCCTGATCATCTCAGGCGATCATAGGCGCTCGTCGCCACTTCTTGAGCATGCACGCTCGTGTCGCGTTCGTGGCGCGGTTCGTGGCAAGGCACGGACCATGAATAAAGTCCGAGCACGCGTATTTATACAGCACAAACATTTTTAGGTACAATAAATGCCTCCAATATATCCAGACGTAAGTGCAAGCTGTACCGTAGATATTAGCACGTGCTTGCATCTTCAGACATTCGTGTGTTCGCTCTCATCTTTGGCCCACGCGAAAACATTTGATCCAAACCGGGGGTCGTAATCCTCTTCTCTTCCTTTCGATGTAATTGTGTTCATTTACAGGCCGCCTTGATGATATCCGCAGCTGTATACAACATTATCGTCAGTTTCATGCTCGCACGAAACACGCAGGTACATACCTGTCTCGGCAAATGTATAGACCGTGCCTGCGGAATATTTGTGGTCATCACGATGTTGTCTACTGCAAGGGTGGCTAAATGCACGTACCCATGGGATGCGTGGCAGGCATGAGCGGCACAACGCTCAGATCACACACACGGATGTTCGTGGTGCCGTATACCTTCAGCTTGGGGTCAACAACGCCGTTAAATTCTCGCGGCAACATCGAGTTGCTGCCGCATGTGTCTGTGAGAAATAAATCAATTGTGGTAGCGGTAAAACATATCCGGAGGTACTCACGCCAGGACGACCAGAGAGCCTTCTTGCAAAGCGCTGCAGACAGTCACGATGTCAAGCCGTTTATGGAGCCAAAATAGTAAGAAATGCAGACCTGCTACTTGCTCGTCAGAGTCTGAGTCAACCTTGTCCAATCCCGGGCTAACTTCCGCGCGAACGAACTGTTTGAATGGCTCGGCTTGCGCGACCCGCCGTATAAACTTGAACGTTTCCACGAGGATATCTAAGTCAATCTGCTCCTCGAGATACCGCGGGTCGATGACTGGACTTGCGTTGGGATCGTTCGAGCCAATATGCTGTAAAACCGTCAGTAAGGATACGCCACACCGCATAGACGATGTACTCACAATAGTCCCGCGCGAGAACGGATGTATCAATGTGCTCAGCAAGCTGCAGTACGGCTTCATGGGCTCCGGAAACGAATCGGGGAATGCGAACGGAAACATCAGCAGCTCGACGTCCGGGGAATCTTCGTCTTCGAGGACCTTCAGCTGAATTTCATATTGCTCGCGCAGCCCCTGCGGGTAGCGGTCCTTGTTCTTTTCGAACTGTGCGCGATGCTTTGCAATGAGGGCTGACGCCTTGGGCGAGACAGTCTGAAGCGGCACGAAGGAGAGCGCGTTCATGAAAAGCTTCCAAGGAGTGTCGAGCGGTGGACTAGAATGACAGCCTATCGATGAGCGGCACAATAGCTTGAAGACCAGAAAACTTACTGATCGTTCACAATTTTGGCCGCGAAAGCATCATCCTTCAGCATGTCAGAGGTAACTAGGGCGTGATCCCCAACTTCGTTTATCTCTTCAAATAAAGTTCTATCATCAGTATTCTTGCTGATACTGCCGGTACATGACATACTGTACAAGCCCTCAGTCATGGTGACATGCTCCTGCACGTTTGTACCGACTCCTGGTAAGTCCACTGTTACGGCGACGCCGGCGGCTCTGAGGATCTTCGGGTCGCCGATACCACTGAGTTCCAGGATTTGGGGGGATTTGACGCAACTGAGCAAGTTGTGAGTAAGCCCGTTTATGCGACAGGCAATGACGCTCACCCAGCGGACACGAGGACCTCCTTCTTCGCTCTGACTGTGTGCAACTGTCCACCATGCTCGAAAACAACAGCTTCGCCAACAACACCACCGGGGCCGTTAGTCGTCGCGATGCGATGCACGTTTGCTCGGGTGAGAACCTTCAGATTGGGTCTGTCTAATGCCGGGACGAGGTACCCCTGAACATTAAAAAGTTTTGGTTAGCCAGGACATCCTTTGCAACACGTGTACGCACCTTTGCAGAGCTAACGCGCGTGCCATCTGTCGGGTCGATAGTATTCATGCTCTTCCAGGTGCCCGTGACCTATGTTATATTCAGCACACCTATTTGTAAGACATCGTGTATACACACCTTCCCGCTCAGCTGTGGAAGGCGACTCAATATTTCCGCGCAAGAAATGTAGTGTGGCACGTACATAATCAGTGAGGGTGAATACTCCATGCTTCCCCAGGGCCTATAAAAATATGCCTCGATATTTGACTGGTCGAAATCAATGCTGATCATACCTGCTGCCAAACACCTTCCAGACCACAGCCTGTGCGCGCAAAGGAAATTGTGATGTTGCCTGTGCTTCCGCCATGAGCTATATTTCAGACCACCGAGACGCCACATACCGTCGGTCCCGACTACTGCAGGATCATATAGATTGCGGAAGCCCGGGGTGTGGTTCGACTTCGTGGGCATGAACCTGCCAGTCACGATCGAGTGAATACGCGGCAACATGGAGACCACATCGATCTCACTTTTCTGCTTTCTTCGCGTACTCGTGGAAGCGGGGCCAGTTCCATCCAGTGTTGCCAAGAATTTCGTACGCTAGTCGAAGTCTGAGAAAAATACTCCACTCTTGATCTCAAGAAGTCACGTACCCTCAATCTGTTCGCGCTGAGGAAGATGCCAAAGCATAAAATTGATGGCAGATGTACCACCAAGACTTCTTCCACTAGTCTCAAGTGAGCCATTATGCATGTGTACAACAAGATCATCGTGTACTCTTACCGAGGGAAAAGGAACGGTTCCTTCTCGCGGACCTGCGGTTGTTCGATGGACCAGTACATCCAGTCGTACTCCGGATTGATCATCTGCTTCATCCAACCCATGGGATCAGCTAGAATCCTGTTAATCTAAATGGAAGGCGGCAAGACAGAGACTACATACGTATAATGGTATCATCGAGGTGTGCAGGGGCTGCCTCGAGGACTGCCACACTGACGTTCGGGTCCTCAGATAACCTAGCAGCTAGGACGCATCCCGCAGTCTGAGCGCAGAAGAAGAGGGAAAATGTTAGTGCGACCATATAGCACAAAACTGGTGGGAAACGTACACCTCCACCTATAAATGTAAGGGATCAGCGTAAGCTCTGGGGATTAAAAAAAGATATGTCTACCTATAATGACAAAATCAAACTGCTTGTTGTCAATGTCGCTGACCGTAGCCAGTTTGGTTTCCATAGTGACTTCACGGAGAGGAAAAGCTATAGGAATGGGTCGAGTGTGCTAGAGAAATCATTGTCTCTACTCGTATTATATGAACGATCAGAGGTCCATCTCTTCCGATCCGAGCCTGGAGAGCTTACGAAGCTATTACTTTGAAAAACAAAGGCATTGAACTTTGATATCCCCAACAAATTGCCCGCCTGCATCCCGCTCGGGGTGTGAGCGAGGCTCGACAGTGCTGAAACTTGTATCGGGTGCGTCCACGGACGGCCGTCAGAGGGTGAGTGTGGTATCGCCTGTGTAGCCATATCGTCGCCAACATCATATGCAGGTGAGTGCACCAGAAAATAGACCGCGGTTGCATTCTTGCCGATCTACAATGTCGCCGCGAGATAGCGGTTGGCAATTGGTTGGCAATGTCGAACTCGTCGAGCCATGATCTTAGGCTGACTCTGTCAATAGTGTGGAAACAAGTGCTCCGACTACATCGGAATAGCAGTTAGCGGATCGTGCGACGGTTTTGTGTTCGCCAAGAGGAGAGAAGAAATGAACACGACTCGCGTTCAACAAGTGGCGGAACGACGTTGCTTCGGGCAAATCCCGACGCAATCTGGTCTAGCCGCCCGATCTGACGAGCGCGATCAGTTTGATCTGCGGTCACGTGGTGTTTCAATCAGACGCTTGGCCTCTACGGGAGCATCTGCCCACAGCATCCATCTCGAATCCTCCGCGGCCGTCCGTGGCGTTTCTGGTCAGTAAAGCCTGCCACTATCGCTGTGTGGGTTGCAGGAAGTGAGGCCACCACCCTCCGACTAGGGCGGTATGGGGTCAACGCTCTAGCAGCCAGGCAAGAGCGATGCGTGATTGATTACGGGCGTACGACGTGGACATTTCAATATTCTGTCGTTTCGGAGCATGTCTAAAATGCTCACCTCGCCTCTTTGTCTCGTACTATAGATATTTGGGTGCGTTCCTGATGCTATGCACACCCAAGGACGTTAGCGTGTACCTTGACCCGGCCAGGCTGCTCGCTGTTCCTGCCATGCCCAACTTACCTACAGAGTACGCGGAATCGTACATATAGCACTCCTCGGGAGGGCGAGGTCACCCAGCTCATACTGCATCGACAGCCAGCACTATGTATTTGACCAGCTTTTCAGTTTCGCTCTTTGTTTTCCTCGCGACGGGGTTACAGCGCGTCATCGCGCAAAGCACGAACGCCACGTGTGTCCCAGGGTACGAGTGGGTGCGTGTATCCGTATCTCTCCCAGCTTTTCGGTACTGATTTCAGAAAAGTCCTATAATTCAAGACAACAGACCCCCTGCTTGATGGCAGCGTACTTGAACTCAGCATGTCTGACTGACCCAAGCGGCGAGTCGGCTAATTTTCGCCTTATCCTGGGCGATAGCTGACGGACCACAAAGACTCCTTCGTGCTGGCCCTTCCCCCAGGTTATTCATACCGTGGACCCAGCGTCACCCAAGACAACATGTGTCAGTGTAGCACTGTTTACTACTCTGCGATGGCTATGTGCTCGGTGTGCCAGCAGCAGGATTACATTCCGTACGTCTTCGAGTTCGGAGTTCGGGTTTTGTCGTCTCTGACTCAAGTCATAGGTGGACTGCATGGGAATTAAATTGCACGACGGTGTATCCATCTCGGTGAGAGGCGGCCGAACCGCTCTGACGACTATCGATTACTGAACGATTTTCAGATGGCCCACGTTCGTCCCCTTCGGTACGAGCATCCCACAATGGGCATTCGAGGACGTGACTACTCTAGGCGGGTTCAATGCCACCGAAGCGAAAGTCATCGCCACAGAGCCTGAGCCCACTTCAACCCACCACTCGCACACAGGCGCTATTGTCGGTAGCGTCGTAGGCGGTGTGGTTGGGTTGCTCCTCATCGTCACCGCGTTCACCCTGTGGATACGCCACAGGCGACACGTGCGGGCGAGGCGGGCTACACAGGCGGGCACGGACTACGCACAGATCGCATCGCCTGCCCTGCCGCACACCCCGATGGGCCAGACTCAACCTACCTCTGTGCCTGCGACAGGAAATGGGACGGGAATGGGGATGGGGATGGGGACGGATGCAGGAACAGGCATGTCCCAGGTCGTGAGCCCTGCGCACCCCACAGTCCCGTTTCTACCTTACAATCCGGACCTCCCTGAGACGTTCCCGCCGCCTGTGGCCACCACGGCCTACACGCCTACGCCTTGGGTTAGTACAACGCCAAGCCCGTACCATGAGACCGGTTATCACGGTGCTCCGGAAGTGTAACATGGACGGCATCTGCATCGCACTGGCTCTTACTTTCTTCCACTGGCAGTTCTCATGTCCTGGTTCCAGAGCACATACTATAATACCAAGAACTGTAACTAAGTAATGATCATGGCCAGATTGACGGTCACGTTTGAGGAACTCGATTCTTCATTCACAGCTTAGCCTGAGGCGCTGAGCGCACCTGCTCGTGCTTCTCTTGCAGAACGCGCCGCATAGTCTTTCCCGTCGGGTTCTTCGGTATCTGCGAAATCCATCAGCAGGGTTCGAAGCATATAACAAAACAAAACTGCCCACCTGTTCGACCACCTCCAAGCCGCCTCTGAGCCACTTGTACCGGCTTAGGTTATCCCTCGCCCACTTGTCCAGCACTTGCAACGTCTTCGACGCGCCGAGTCGCCGTCCGGCATCGCTGAGCACGACCCACGCGCGCGGGACCAGCTCGTCTTTTGTGCGCCCGCCAGACACGCCAGCGACGCACACGTCCTCGATGAGCTTGTCCGGCTGGGCGCGCAGCACGTTCTCGATCTCCGTCGGCGACACCTGCGAGCCGCCCACCTTCATCGTGTCCTTCGCGCGGTCGACGAAGCTGTTACGGGCCTCGTCAGCGCTGAGGTAGTGTGGCGCAGGGTGTCGGGGAAGCTACTCACTAGAGGTAGCCCTGTCGGTCTACTCTGAGTGTGTCGCCCGTGCGCAACCAGCCATCGACGAACGCCTCGCGCGTCGCCTTTTCGTTTCGGTAGTAGCCCGGTGCCATGTTCGGTCCGTGCACCCAAAGCTCGCCGGGCTCATCGTAGTCTGCCTCCGTGCCGTCCTCGCGCACGATCCGGCCCTCGACGCCAGGTGCGAGCACGCCGCTGGACGAAGGCGCATGCTTGACTTCCAAGAGCCCTTTGCGTGCGATGTTGAGTGTCTGTCGGGCCTGGTCAGCAACGGTGTACAGATATATCGGGGAGCTGCATACCATTTCTGAGGCGCCGTATCCTACAAAAAAGCCACATTGGTATGTCGATGGCCGAAGGTGAACGTAAGATACGCACCTTCTGCGAGATAAGGAACATTCTTGGCATGCTTCCGGAGTTGGTCCGCTAGCGCAGGAGGGCAATATGCAGCCCCAGTCGTGATCACCGTCACCGTGCTGAAGTCTGTGCGTCCGATGTCCGGATGGTTCACCAGCTGGTGTGTCAAAGATGGGACCAGGGATATCATCGTGACGCGGTATCTGCGATGTGGCGCGTCTCGGTCAGCTCCTGGACGTCTTAGAAAGAGATCTCTTACTTCGGGATGCACTTCAGGACCGCATTGACATCCCATTTCGGAAGGATCACAGACGTGGATGGCATCCCAAAGGGTCGCACTAGTGACATGAAGACACCATACGTGTGATGGAATGGCAGGAAAATGAGCCATATAACATGTTGCTTGGGCGGCTCGAGCTAATCACACTTGTCAGTCAGTCGCAAAAGATAGCAGAACCTGCGACCGACCTTCAGTATCTTGGCTTCCTCGTTCCGACTTGTGACAATGTTCCCAAGGACGGCCCAAATATTTCCATGGGTACACATGACGGCTAAGATCCTGCATTAGCACGCAGATATGCGACGTGATGCGTGTCCATACCTTTCGGTAACCCACTTGTACCGCTCGAGAACACTAGATAAGCCAATGCATCTTTCTTGACTGGCTTCACCGGGAGTCGCTTCAATCCGCATTTCTTGACAATGTCAACTATGTCTTGGAAGCTCTTTCTTCCCTCCGCGCGTCCTTCGAGGATATGGATCGCGCTCTCTGACAAGCCGACTTCCTTCGCGGCGGCAAGTGCACATGGAAGCAGAGTGGGATCGACAAACACGCACGTGGCACCGGACGTGCGCAAGAGATGCGCGAGTTCGAACGGTGTAGAGTACGCGGAGAGCAGCGCGAATGGGACCGCAGCGCCGAGCAGAGATTGACCTAGCGCGATGTAGTCCTAAGACGCCACAGCTGCTGAGCGAGGCATCTTCGTGCGACGCAGACGGACGCACCATGCAGTTGAAGCTGAATATCCCGACAATATCTCGCGCCCCGTCCAGACCCAGCCCCCCCTGCGATACCGGTGTGGCGAGCGCGGTCAAGCCATCATACACACGATCGCGGAACTCGTACCACGTCCGCTTGCGTCCTGTGAGCCCATCGACATGCAGGAGATAATCCGGAAGCTGTGCTTGGCCTGGCGCGTTGAATAGCGCGTGATGTATATTTAGGTCGGGGACTGGGGGCGGCGAAGGGTACGGCGACTTCAGATGGACCATGTCGAGCGGGTTGAAACAGGGGTGTCCGCGAGACAAGTTACGAGGGGATCGTGGTGGCTACACGGCGGCCGACGCTTTATTATACGCAACATTGACGCTTCGTCAATGTCCAGCATCAAACATCACCGGTGGCACCGGTTCTGCGGGTCAGGTTTCACTAGTCATCGGGTCATGCGGGCGTGGCCTTCCCTGCATCGAGAAATACCGAGGATTTATGTGGCCACAGAACACCAGTAAGCTCGGTGTGACCTTGAGGAGATGACGGTCAGGGTAGAAAGCGCATGAATACCTTGGGCGACCGGTCGAGGTCGCGTCCGAGTCGCGGCGCTGATGGCGAGGCATAAGAGGCAATTATTTATTCGGCGCGCAGAATTTCAGTCGACGCATCGCAGGGAGTCCGAGACCTAGCAGTATTCGTATTCAAGTCTTGTAAGTATCGCTGGCGTGTCGTTTCCTGCCAAGCTTGCAGGTACTGTGCAGGCAGGCTAAGGCGGAATTGGGCTGAGCCCAACAGCCTCCTACGCGGCTGGCCGGTCTTTCAGGCTGTAAACAGTTGAGACTCCGACGTTGTGATCGCCGGTCGCGGCAGCTATGATTGATGTACGTCTGGGACAGACCTTCCTTGCACGCAACCAATCACAATGGACTTCTTTTCACAAACTGTCAACAGCTCGCGGACGACGTTCATAAGATGTGTTTTACGCTTGAGAAAGCTAGAAAAATGTATCCTTTACTGATCCCACGGCGCGTAAGGCTATTTTCTCCGGCAAATACTCGTCGTTACTAACTCCAAGTTCAGGCACCTGTCTTGTTCTGCTTGCCCACAACTGGGTGCAGTGTTCTCATGGGGCAGGACAGATCCGTTGATACATGACCGTCAAGAGACAAACCCGGGGAGGATCTACCAGAAGCGAAGGCAGCGCCTCCTCCCCGCCCTGCGCCACCATCAGACACGCCTTACCGAATAAATTAAAGGTGTCCCTTACCCGACTATGGCGGATGTAGGACATTCAATCAGCCTCGCTGATAGTTCGTTGCTCGGCACGTACAAAACCGCTTTGTGTGCGCCGTGAGCTAGCCCTTGTAGCCTGTCCTCAGCCCCCGCTCCCACCCCGCTGGCCTACCGTCGAGTCTTCCAGCCTCGAGAGAATGTCGCTCCTGGCAGGTTTACTCACCTCTCTGGTCCTCTCTGGGCAGCTTCGGAGCGCTCTCGCACAGACTAACTTGGCGGTATGCGACCCGAGCTACAAGTGGGTGCGTAGCCTGATTGTCCCGACGCGTCAATGCTCCCTAATCAACACATCGCAGATGGATAACCAGAAGCTACAGAGTCCATGCACGGTTGCAGCATACCTCATCTCTCCATGTCTTGCGGATCCATTTGGTGCGTGGGAGCATTCGCAGCAACGACGACGACGAGCTGACCTGTCGAAACAGAGGCGGTGGTATACGGCTTGATCAAGACAACGACTGTGAATTACTATACGGCCCCGGGATCGACCACTCTGAATCCTACGCCGTGTACCTGTAATACGGTGCTCTACTCGATGCTCGCTGCCTGCGGCGCGTGCCAGCTCGAGTCATACATATCGTGAGTGTCTAACTTGAGCGGATGTGCTTTCGCGAGCTGAATGTCTCCCTTAGATGGCATGATTGGGAAGTCAGCTGCTCGACAGTCTATGTCTCGCAGTGAGTATAGATGTCCGATCTTCATATTCCGCGCTGACCTCGTATGAAAGGTTCCCGGATCAGATCCCTTCCGCGATCTCAGTTCCCACCTGGGGCTTCCTCGATGTCACCGTTGCGAACAACTTCAGCATATCCGCCGCCTCCACCGAGGCCTCCCAAGGTCACGACGACATCACCGGCAGCTTCGGCGTCAGCGCTTCCGCCGAGCAGCACTCGACAGCGACCATCACAAACCTCCCGACTAACCCAGGCGTGTCAATACCCCCTGGGTTCTCCTTCCCAACCGACTCGACGTTTAGCTTTCCTACTCAGACACCCTTTACGGGCGATGATACCACCGCGAAGAAGAAAACGAACGTCGGGGCGATTGTCGGTGGTGTCGTGGGTGGTGTGGGCGGATTGATTGTCCTCGTCACTTCTCTGTGGTACTGGCTTACGCACCGAACCGCCACAACCGCTGTCGCGACAGCTCCAGGATCCATAGCACCTGTATCCTATACGGCGGTTGCTCCAGGCACACCCGACCCCGAGAAGCAAAGCGGGAACGCGACAAATACGTCCATTTCACCGCAGGAGGTCATGACGCCTGACTTAGGATACACGCAGGCGCCGCCTCCTCCGCCACCCATGCCACTCTACGTATGTGATCGCGCATATGTCACGATGCTTATACTGATCTCATGCCACTCTAGAACCCTGACGATCCGTCGACGTTTCCGGACGCTCAGAGCCACTTCTCGACCGTCCCGAGTGTCACTACGCCGAGCATCAGTTCGCCGTCGACCATTCCGCTGCAGCACACTCCCAGTCCACCTCCCGCTAGCGCAACCTCTGGCGGATATGTTCCAACTGTTTTCTGATGTCTACATGGCGCGCATCATGATCTCTCTAGGTTGTGACACATTCTTGCATATTCGGTCTAAAGGAAGTTGTTCTGTGCTTCGGACTCTTTACTTTCGCTTCTCACGTACATACCCTACAATCTCGCGCCAGGTCCACACGTCCCATCGAACACACCAGTATCTTACCCAGCTATGGCGGAAGACGAACGTCTCGAACGATGATACTTTGCCCCAACCTGTCACCACATATTAGCTGTGAATTACGTCGCACGAGCGTGGGTATGTCCATGTTTACGACTTACTTCGCTGCCCTGCGACATGGCTCACTCACCTCTCCGGCCCGTACTCCCGGCCCTTGTACAGCACTTCGAGTCAGTTCATGGATTATCGGGAAGGTCATCAACGATAATCCGCATACTCTCGTGGTACTGCATGTTGTTTGAGGGTCTCTTCTCAGTGCTGTACCTCGATGATGGTTTACGAGACGATCCGATAGGGTTTACAGTCAACGAGCTAGAGGACGAGAAGTTGAGAACACTAGCAAAGCGCGATCGATAGGACCCAGTGCATTTATGTCCTGTCCGCGAGCATTACATTACAATTGCATGGCACGGAAGACATCGTAGATATCGGTGTTCAATCCCTGTCAAGCGCGTCGACGGTCGAATCCAGAACAACCTTCGGCTGCAACAGCATCCTCCGCTCAAAGCTATCGTCGCCCTCTCCCTTACTCTTCCTCGTCGTACAACGGAGGCCGAGTTCTGTCGTACACAATACGTTCCCATGACCGTCTTTGCCGTTGGTAGCCCCGTGACGGTGCTCATCAAGCGCGTTCGTCATGTTCGCGCCCGCGAACGGCTGCCCGCTCTCCGCGAGCACGATGTCGAAGTTCGTGCTCAGGATCTCCTCTCGCGTGATACGCGCAAGCTTGAAGACTGCCTCGGCGATGCGGCGCAGCTGGCTGCGTAGGGTCGAGGGGACGACGTCCTTGCCTTTCTCGGAGGGAGGCAGCCGGCAGCCCGACATGGCGAAGACGGTGCCCGACCAGCGGAGCATTGTTGTCATGAGCTCTGAGACGGCGTAGTCCTCGAGACCCGGGTAGAGCGAGCGAATGGCGCGGTGCGTGAGCGCTCGCCAGCGCGACGACGTCGGTTGTGGTTCTAATACACAAAATGAGTGGGTTTAACATGATAAGACATCCGGCGTGACGAACCTGCAATCTGCATCTGCGCAAACACCCGCGTCAACAAACCATCGAGCTTCGACGGGAAGCCGACGCAGAACAGCGAGAGGGAACGAGCGCAGCATGTTGCCACGCTGGCTTGCAGAGCAAGCTGGACAAGCACCGGGTCTTGTTCGTGATCCCGCGAAGCCAGGATCTTGGCGAAGGAAGGACCAAGCCAAGGAGCGATTTCCGCAGCCTCCTCGGGGCTCATAATACCCTTGTACGCCCGTCCATCGACATTCAGGTAACCGCCACGCCCGCGACGGCTATTTCGTCCGCGTCGCGAGTGAGTATACGCCGCCTGCCGCTCGAACACACAGATCTCCGTGGCAGACGCCGCAAAGTGCGCGATCTCGGTATTCAGGTCCTCGACAGCCTGGATCACCTGGGCACCCGACCAGTTGTCAATTTTTGTGAGGAAATCGTCGAGACTGCGGAGCTGCGTGAGATGCTCCGAGTCGACGTTCATCGAGGGGTACCGTGTTGGGGAGGCAGCCGCCTGTGAGTGCGCACGTCGAAGGCTGCCCGTGCTGCCAACCGAGAGGCGACGCTTGCTCTCTGCCTGTTCGCGCTGACGTTCTTGCTGCCGCTCCCGCTCCCGTTCGCGCTCCTTCTCACGTTCCTGCTCACGCTCGGTCTCTCGCCGCTTCTCCTGCTCGCGCTCCCTCTCGCGCTCCCGCTCCCGCTGGCGTTCCAGCAGCCTCTCGCGGTCTCTCATCTGCTCCCTGTCCCGCATGATCTTGCGATCATGTTCCCGCTCCGCTACGAGTCTATCTCTTTCTTGCTTCAAATCTGTGATCTCTCGATCGCGGTCCTTGAGCAATTCCTGCACTTCCCGAAGCGACTTCTCCAATTGCTTGCAGCGTTCGGCAGGCTTCATCTGACCATGGCTGTTGTGATCAACTGGCTGAGCCGGTTTCTGACGCTGCTGATCTGATTGCTGGTGCGCTGGAGCCTGTTTCCGACGGCTTTGGGGGTGGGGTGGGTTAGCACGATTCTCTGTCTTGTGCTGGGAAAGAGGGCGTTGGGTCGCTTGCTGTGTGCGAGGAAGAGATTGTGGCGGAGGCAAAGGAGGGTTAACTTGAGGTAAAGGAGGGTCTACTTGGGGTAAGGGAGGGTTGACCTGAGTGTATGCGTACGTAAAGGTCGCGCTGCTGAGGAAGCTAGCGGGACGAGTGGTATTTCCGTCAGAGGGAATTCTTAGGTTGAGACCGTTCGTTGGCGGCGTACGCGCGGAACTGGGAGGGGCGCGTGTTCCGTCCGGTTGGTGTGACCGCTGCGAATAGTTACTGATCGGGCGCGATGCACGTTCAGCAGTCGCGAGGCGAAGGCGCAGGGCGCTACACTCGCGTGTAAGACGTGCGATGGGGTCCGCTGTTGGGCTCAATGGCTCGTTTGACGATGTCCTCGGATTGAGACTGTCTGGAGCACGGGTTTGACCGGGAGGTTGCGCGAAGGTCCCCCTGTACGACCACTCGAAAGTCCCGGAAGTAGGAGGAAGAGTCTGCCGATTGTTCATAGTGACGGTCAGACGAGGGTATGGGCAAGGGTATGGGTGAAAGTTACGGTACCTAGGTGTCCTTGGAGAAGTATATAGTCAGACCGACACTTTGCAAGGTGTGCCGCAGGGTGGTGGAGGGTGGCAAGATCAATGAGTCTAAACGTGCAGGTACCCATGCCCACGCCAACAGAAACATGGTCGGATCCGGTACGGTCGTAAGAACGTGTCTCAATGGCAGATGAGGAGTCACGGACCTGTACCAATTCCCGCACGATCTTCGTGAGACACTCTGCAGGTGGAAAAGGGATAAAAAGGTGCTGTGCATTCACTGGAGTAGATCTGACCTTGAGGACCACACGTGGGTCTGCGGTGAACAGCTTGGTCCGCACGATCGATGTGACTCAAGCGGTGTTTATCCGAGAGAATGTCTATCACGTCTTGGTAGGGTAAGTAATGGCGGTTGGCAGTGGTTCAAGAAACGGTGCAAGAAGGTCCATAATTGTCGACTTGAGGACCTGATGCTTGAGCGGCTTTGTGCCGAGATGATGGACACGCGAAAGCCAAAGAACGCGAAGATTAACGCGATAATCGATCCAAGAGAGCCTTAGAGACAAGATACAAGATACAAGTCAAGATGGGACATGATTCTGCAGAGAGCACGGGTCGATGAGCACGAAGCGCAACTTGGAGGGCGGCCCTCAAGCAAAACTGGACGCCTGTTTCGGGTATTGCCGAAGCATAGACGCTCCCCCGCCGCCCGCTTTCTTTTGGGCTTCGTCCCGACCGTCACATCGGTACTTTATCTGTAAAACCCATCTCTTTCCATCGTCATGGGGCTTATTTGTATGTCTGTCCGGACCCCATTTTACCTGCCTGCTTTTGAGGGTGCCTCGTAGAAACTTCAAGCAATGATAGGTACGCATGTCGATGTTCTCAGGCATCTCGAGTTTCTCACTCTTTCACACACGTAAGTGATAAGACCCTGATGTTGTCAGTGATGAGTACGTCAATGTCGTACGAGTTTTCGACGAGAGCCTGGTATGAACTTCTATGGCCTCAGGGATGCTCACCTGGTCTGAACCCTACAACAGTGGTGGCGGCCGTAAGCGTAATGTTCAGACACTTCTTAGTGTTCTGTGAGAAACGCAGAAGGTCGAGATTCGCCCCTCAACACTCATCCTGAATGGTGCGTTGCTTGTTGAGCCGCTTCCAACGCTCCGGCCTTCAATCTGCGCGAGATACGTGAATCGGTAAAGTCGCCGACCTGGATCTTGTTGATGCACAGTCCCTGCTACGCGTGTAAGATAGCAGGTAGCCGTATTTGGGAGGGCTATGCGACGTACGTTGATTGCCAGCATCGTCACCGTTCTTCATTTAGTACTGAACGAGTCAATTGTACAGGGGAATTCCCAGTTGACATCACATCCCATTGCGCTTGAAGGGCCGCAGTCTGCAGCGTGTATCAATGGCCGGTCCTCGTTTCTGGAAATCGCAAGATCGCGCGGTGCAGCTCATCCTGAAATGACTCTTGGCGGGCGCAAGTGGAGATACGTCGGAGGCGTGTTGGTATGAGTCCGTATGTTCTCTATACATATCTGAACGCGTTACGATCTTCCCTAGGCGTGGTACGCTGGTCTGCGGACTAGAGTGGTACGGCGGGGACGATGGAAGCAGTCAATAGAGCCTCGTGGTAACAAAGGCGCGCGGCAATGCCGTTCCATCTGTTGCTTCCGGCATGCCCATTGTTGGGTGATTTGGGCGTTCTACTTCCGAAGCAATCCTACAAAATACAATATCATGCCTCGTGTTCTCCAGCCCTCATCTCCCAGCCCCCGACTCAACAAAGCCCTCCGAGAGAACGGCACTTATAGCTTGCGTCAGGCCAAGCTGGGGCCCTTCTCTTCATATCTCCCACCACGCTCTATCTGCCTCGCAACGCTGACGACACGCATTGGCAAACCATCCGTATCATAGCTGATTATATTGCAGCACTATGAAGCCCACATCCGACACACGAAAACCGTACAGCGGGCAGAGACGAAGTCTCGTACTAGCCCTCGATATTGGCACGACCTTCAGCGGTGTGTCCTACGCGATTCTTGAACCTGGAGAGGTTCCGAAGATACATGGTGTAACACGGTGCGCCGAGTCAAGCGTTGTCTATATCGCTTTTGCTGATATCGTATAGATTCCCCGGCCAAGAGCATGTTGCCGGTAACTCAAAGATACCGTCGATCATGTACTACGACCAGGACGGCAACATGAAGGCAGCAGGCGCAGAGGCCGACGGGGCCTCCGTTCTCGCACAGGCAGAGGACGAAGGGTGGATCAAAACCGAGCTGTATGTTTGCGCCACCCGTCCAGTCGTTTGCGGTACTGACGAAGCAACGCAGGTTCAAGCTTCGCTTGCGCCCAAGGACAATGGCTCTCAAAATGAACGGCATGCGCCTGTCGCCGCTACCACGACACAAGAGTGCCGTCGACGTCTTTGGCGACTTCCTGTCATATCTCTTCCGATGCACGCACTCGTTCATCGTCGACACGCACGCAAACGGTCATGCCCTGTGGCGCGCCGTTGAAGACGACATCGAGTTTGTGCTCAGCCATCCGAACGGCTGGGAGGGCGCGCAACAGACCAAGATGCGCAGGGCCGCAATACAGGGCGGGTTGATCCCGAATACCGACGAGGGCAAGTCGCGGATACGCTTCGTGACAGAGGGAGAAGCAAGTTTGCACGCTTGTGTTCTCAACGGCCTGGCTGCCGACGTGCTCTCAGTAAGTGTCCCCTCCGTTCTTACTACTCGGCTGACATTTTTTCCTGCGAGCAGAATCCATCCGGCCATGGATTTGTCGTCGCCGATGCTGGAGGCGGCACGCTCGACATCAGTTCCTACGCAATACGCCGAACAGATCCGCTTGTAATAGAAGAAATTGCGCCACCAGACTGTATGTGACATAGTTTGAAGCGCAGTGCACATATTGACATTTGGACTTTCAGGTGTCTTCGCTGGTTCAGTGTTTGTGAGCCGGCGAGCGAGGCAGTTCTTCGAAGGTGAGGCCTGAAGTCCGCTTTTGCACGGACTGCCACAACGACCGACTCATTTTCTTCTTGCAGAGAAACTGAAGGACTCCAAGTATGGCTCTCCGGACTCGTTAGATCACATAACGAAACGCTTCGACGAGACGACGAAGCGTCTATTCCGTGACAACAAGGAACTACAGTTTGTGCCCTTCGGGTCTCCGCTGGACAAGGATATGAACGCAGGCATCCGAAGCGGACAACTCAGGTTGACTGGGTACGTAATCTCCAAACTTCATATCCGTGGCTGCGCCTCCGATTAACACCGCACCGAAGGGAGGAGGTCGCTGCGCTATTCGAGCCCTCGATCGAAGCGGCTATTACATCCATTTTATCGCAGATGCAAGCCTCGGGCGGCCAAGTCAAGGTACGTACAGTTTGCACCGCTGCCTCGTGGCTTCCCCTGATAGATCACTCTTGAAGTCTGTTTGGCTCGTCGGAGGCTTCGCCGCAAGCCCGTGGCTCTTTCAACAGTTGCAAGAACGTCTGCAGTCGCACGGCGTGACAGTCAGCCGGCCGGACAGCCAAACGTGCGTTTTCTAATGTTGCACCCATCCTCGCGCTGACCTCCTGTGCGCCAGGTCGAAGGCAGTCGCCGACGGCGCCATTGGCTTCTACTGCGACCACCATGTCTCCGCTCGCATGTCCAAGTTTATGTACGGCGTGGAATACCTCCGCACGTATGATGCAAACGACGCAGAACACGTTGCAAGGCAGCATCGCCTGTTTGAAATGCCTTCTGGACCCAAATTACTCCCAGACGCCTTCGACTGTATCCTTGCACGGGTGCGTATATTCTCGTCCTTGATCGGGTGCTGTTGTTCATTACTTCATATATCAGGGACACAAAGTAAAGGAGTCGACAGTTTTCAGCCGCAAGTATTGCACGGAGGTGACCAATCTTTCGACACTCTCCGTATTTGAAGTCGAGCTCTGGTGCTACCGCGGTGGCAACGATATTCCCAAGTGGATTCTTCGTGACCACAGTGCGTATCGGCTGAACCCTTGGATTTTAGAGTCTACTCACAATCGATTTTCTTTTAGCACACTTTTCCACGTTGTGCTATGTTCGTGCGGACTTGTCACCTCTGGCGAGTAGCGCCCAACCGAAGGAGGGCAAGAATGGCAAAATGTACTGGAATATCGTCTTCAGCATTGAGATCCACTTCGGTCTCACAGAGTTCAAGGCGAGAATCAAGTGGCTCGATAACGTGAGTGGGACCTTCTACCCGTGAGATTTTGTTCTGACCTAGATGCTATCGATTCATCGCTGCTCAGGGTGAGGTGAAATAGTACGTGCATCTTGTCCTCACAACCAATGATCGGTATCTAACTACTGCATCCGCAGCGGCCCTGCCTCCATCGTATACAACGAGATGGGTCACCGTGCCGAAGAAGAAGACGGGAACCTCTCTCCCGACGACGATGGCTCAGTGTCCCGATCGGCGACGCAACTCTCTGCTTCGTCCTCCAGGGCACCTTCGCATGCAGCATCAAGAGCACCGTCACGCGCGCCTTCGCAGACAGTCTCGCGGGCAGCATCTATACCATCGACTCCAGCCCATAACTCCGCGTCCGTGCACTCAAGGAGCGCGTCACGCGCGCCAAGCGTCGCACAGTCTCCGCATCCATCCCAGGCAGAGTTACGACCGACTTCTCGTGCAGCGAGTGTCGCTCGGACCCCCACTCACCAAAGGACCGTGTCAACTGCGTCGTCGAGCCACCGCTCTCAGACGGACAGACATATGTCGGGTCACACCTCTCATCCTCCTGATGCAGCAAACGACAGCCGACGCAGTTCGACTATCGTTGACAGAGTCAGGGAAAGGTCTGGTGTGGCGACGCCGAGGGCCCCAGAGATATTGGATCGCGAAGTCAATCTCTCAGCTCGGTCGACAGACAGCAGATTCTCAGTCCGTACATCTGCAAGTGCTGTTGCGAGACTGGACGACACCTTGACATCGGTCTGGGGCCGTCCCGCTAGCGTTGCAGCCTCTGACCAACAAACTCCCGTCGCTTCTTCCCGTGGAGAGGCCGCCTCGTACTTCGAAATGGCGTCGAGAGGCGTGGACGAACTCGAGAACTCGGCTGCTCCTCCCGCGGCTTCGAAGCCTGCTACGGCTACGGCATCCAGACACGCAACGCCGCCTGCTGCGTCCAAAGCAGCCACACCAGCGATCACACCGAGAGCAATCACCCCCGCCGCATCTAAGCCGCCCACACCTCCTGCCACCTCTAAGGCTCCTACTCCTCCTAGTGGTTCAGGTGCAGCAACCCCACACACGAGGGGCGCGGTTGAGAGTGCTGCACCCGCTAGGGCGACTTCAAGAGCAGCCTCTGTGGCACCGACCCCCAAAGTCGCCTCGAAGGCTCCCAGTGCCGTCGCATCCCCGAAGGTTTCCACCCCAGCTTCCATGTCGAAAGTGCCATCACCCGTTGCCACACCGCCGAAGGCAGCCACCCCTCCAGCTGCGTCTAAGGTCCCCACTCCTGCTGCAACGCCGAAGGTGTCCACACCAGGCGCGACTACCCCGAAGCCTCCGTCTCCCCATCTTACTCCTGCAGCGCCACCCACGGCATCCAAGGCCCCATCACCTGCAGCTTCGCCGAAGATACCTGCGCCAGCGATATTCGACGTACCGGCCAAAGCAGTTTCTCGAGTTGCTACACCTGCTGCGACGACTCCGAAGGCTGTATCTAGGGCGCCTTCGAGAGTTCCCTCGAAAGCTGCTTCGAAAGCTGCTTCGAAGGCGCCTTCACCCAAGGCTGCCACACCGAAAGCTGCATCGCCCAAACAAGACTCACAGCCACTCACAGAGTCTGTCGCCGATGCACCCGTTGTCGAGGACGCCGTTGTTCCGCCTAAACCTGGCGAAGAACAGCCAACATCCCCCTGGGGAACTGAGCAGCCTGGCGCATTCGATTGGTCCGATTCCTTCGGCGCAGACAAACCTAAGAGCGCCGATCAGGGCCTCGCAGACTTGTGGTCGTCAGACACTAAGGTCGAGCCAGAGGCAGGAGGATTGTCTTCGTTCTTGACAACCGGCGCACAATGGGGTGCCTCTGCGGCTGCGAATTCATCGAAGAGGCTCTCTGTGTTTGGCTCTGCCGCGGATACGGGCTCATGGGGTCTCGGTGGCGCAAATTTGGCATCTACTTTCGGTTCAGGATTGTCTGCCATCAGCTCTAAGGTCGGATCCAAGGCTGCCGGAGGAACATTGGGCGGCTGGGGCTTTGGAAACCTCGGCAGCACGCTCGGTATAGGAGCAGATAGCACGAGTTCAGGCAAAGCGAAGTCGCCAGAGCTCAAGGACGCGCTCAAGCTCGACATCCCACCTGCGAGCCTGGATCTCTCGTCTGCAAAACCAGACCCTGTAGCCAGCGAGAAGAAAGCGTCCGTGCCCCCAACACCTGCAACACCTTCTACTCCTGCCTCAAAGGGAGGGAAGAAGAAGAAGGGCAAGGGCAAGAACAACTCCTACTTCGACGACGACGCTGAAAGCAAGAAGGCCGAAGAAGAAGCTGCAGCGAAGAAAGCCGCCGAGGAGGAGGAGCGAAAGAAAGCTGAGGCGGTTGCGGCGGCCCAGAAAGTGGAAGTGGAAGCAGCGGCAGCGAAGAAGGCTGAGGACGAGGCAGCAGCAGCGGCAGCGAAGAAGGCTGAAGACGAAGCAACAGCTGCCGC